>JAOYSI010001139.1:31005-50861 GCA_025775065.1 Hiodon alosoides
CTGGCTGGCTGGCTGGCTGAAGGGACGGGCGCGTTGTCCTCTGCGCGTGTCAGTGCAGCGGAGGCAGTAAAATTCATTCCCACTCCTAAAAGAACAGCGGTGACTGTGAAGATTTCCCCGACACGCCCATTTGCTGAGTGAGTGAAAAATAAATATTCACAAACGCGCCTCACCAGAATAATAAAAGTACCTAAATATACCAGAGCTAACCTAAACTGCTCGAGACTGTATTTAACTTCTGGTTATTAGCAAATACTCAGAATAACAATCAGCTCTCTGGATGAGCGAGGTGGACTGGAGTGTGAAACACTATAGAACTCTTAGGGGTAAATTTCCACCCACGCTTTTATTTTTGTGCTTGAATTTTGCATCGGAACAGCCAGGGGAAAACGGAGAGTGCTTGAAAGAAGTTTTCTCTGAACGAGAGCGAGTGGCTTCAGCCTTCTGCCACCACACATTAATGGGGTTTCTTCTCAGTTCTGCACACTACGATCGGTGGGCTTTGTAGATCTTGGTTTTAAGACACCAGTACTCCAGTGGGAAAACCGAAGACAAAACGGAGGCGATTCCCTAAACTACGTTCTCGTGCTAATGCTTGTGTATTGCTCTGGGTTAAATTCCTAATTTCATCGAAATACATGCCAAGTCCTGGGTAGAAAGTTGGTTCTATTAACCTAGTTTGCCCGTTTCTGATGTCAAAAGTTTATTTCCATTGCCGTCTGTAGTAAATAACGGCGCTGGATTCCAAATCGACTTGCCTGGCTATGTTTAATACCGTTAGTCGGGGTAATATGTGACTGATATCAGGACGCTGTGTGCGGCAGTTTGTATACGGCTACCTTGTTCTTAATGAACGCATAGTTACCCATCAGTAACGTGATTGTGGATCGATATTAAGCCGCTCTCTTCCACGCGTTTGTGGTAGGCTGGCCAATTCCTGTGTTTTTTTTTTTTTTCTTTTTCTTTCCCTCAGTCCGGGCACGACTTTGCTAGGGAAGAAAACCGCACCGTGGAGTTCTCTCTCTGACACAGTATCCTACATCAGTGGACCCTCCCTATTGATCCGGGCTGAAACATTAATGAGGAGTCGGTTATATTAGGCCAAAGACAGAACGCGCTCTGGTTCGCTGATGGCGGTACAATTACTTGATTGAGTGGAGTCCAGACCACGTTGGAGTCTGGGGAACGGGTTTAAGAGAAAGAAATGTATGCAGAGATAAGGGAAAAGGGCTGGGGTCGGTACTGCTGCCCTGGTCAAATAGACCGTACTCCTTACCAGATCTCAGCTGGGGCACGCTTCCCGTTCGGTCACTGTATTCTCTCTGTGAAAGGGGAAAGCATGGCGCTTTCGTTTCCTTACGCAGCCTGGAATGTAACGCTGTCGCGGGCCAGAGAGCGTCATGCTGGTATATGTAGTTCAGTTATCCAGTGGAAGGGCCGGGAAGCATTGATACGAGAGTAGATAGGGCGGCCGGTGATGATGCCTTTGAGAAACACCTGTTAACTTTTCCTCTTGTTCCCCTCCCCAGAAAATGTTGGAGGCGACAGGGACCAAGACCAAAGATGAGTGGTGAAGAGAGAAGTTTTACACCTCCGGTGAAGAGAAGGTGGTGCTGGGTAATCCCGCACATACTGTTCACCACATTTACAAGCTGTTCTACCTTTTATGCACCGCAAAGATACCATGTGAGGCTGAACCGTGCTTCATTTTACTGATCAAGCATCAACACTACGCCATTTTTGATTTGTGGGTGTTGTGATTACTCCTTTGCTTTATTCTGGTTATATTATTTTGTTTTTATTTAAGGTTATGCTCACGGGTTTCACTTTTATTATAGATTTATGATCTTTGCAGATGGGGGGGGGTTCCTACTGGTGCCCCAGAAACTCAACTGGCTTTGTGCACTTTCAAAAACGTTTGACGATCTTATCCGGGGCCCAACGTGTTTTATGTAATGGTTAAGCACTCCTGCTATGTACAATTCAGCATTACTTACCTTATGCAAAGGCATGTCTTAATACACAAGACGTGCTCAGGCTTTCGGTTTTTGATGGCCTTAATCAAATACAGGGAAATACCTCAGAAGACATCAAGTATATCATTTAAAAAAATACTGCGGCCAACTTTTGTGTATATAAACGCACAGAAACACCATTTAACACTTTAAACACTGTTTATGTCTGCAAATCTAAAAACCGAGAGAACATCATCTCTTTGAAAAGTATTGGTGATAAACTTACTATAAATGTCGTCTTGATGAGAACCGTCACAATCTGCGGGTTATGGTGAAGGGTTTTGCAGCTTGCTTGCGGAGTGCCTCAGAAGCAACCCAAAATTAGAAGAGCAAGACATTGATTTGGTTGAAACTTTTCCGCACGTCTGGAAATAACTTGCACTTTAGTGACACACCAGCCCACTCATTGAAACAGGAAGCGCCGGCGTTTGTCAGGAGAAATATGAGAAATATGAACGCCAAGGCCAGCTTTTGCCTACAAACCCTACATTTATTTCTTCAGCGCTCGACATGTGATGTGGGAAGGAAGCAAGGTGCCTTTGAACACAATGACATCCAAAGTTGAACGCTGTCCATCTGGGATGTTAACTGTACTGTGTAATAATAATAATAATGTATATACATGCAAATGGACCCATTCATTGCTTGTGTTCTCGTGTTCGTTTGTATAATTGAAGAGCAGGTAGCTATATTAAATAGCAGCGGAGGTCGGACGGCTAACGGCAACAGCTTCTGTACATATCTGACATAAAGCAGGAGGGTTTTCGTCTTTGTTTTCGACGATCAAAAGACGTGAGAGAGCCGTGTGTGTGAGACAGTGTTTATCTCGAGCAGGTCTGGATTTAGCCAAACCGACGTCCCCAAAGTCCACTGCCGTATAATAATTATGCAATCCATCGACATACGCTGGAAACTCTGAATCTCGGTATTCTCCACGGCAACACAACACATACTCCTCCTCCCCCCCCCCCCGTCCCTTAGGCTAGACACTAGACATAAAGCAGACGGGAACGATCCCGTCCGGCGACAGGCACTTCCTTATTTAGGCCGGTGAAGAGCTGCTGGAGTAAACTGCAGACTGGGAGCGGGATAGGGGCGCTCCGGCACAGATTTATCTCTACTTCTGTGCGACGTGGTCCCAGGCTTCTCTCCCAATGGGGCTTTGGTTTATATACAGCAGGATGGTCTTTATCCTGCACTGCTGTGTGCAAACTTCAGCAGAGATGCCCAAGGGAGGGGAAGTCACGTCTCCCTCAGGATCTGACACAGTATAATCAAACTACCAAATCATCCAAAGCTAACCTAATGCAAATTTAACCGGGCAACAGCCCTGGGTTCAGGTATAAACGGGGGTTGAGGCACTGCACAGGGCGTGTGGTGAAAGTGTCGACACCAGATTAGCCTCGTGTACAGTGGTGATCCAGATCAAGCTCAGATATTCCCTCCCAGACCTCCTCCTCCCCTCAGCATACTTCTCCTCACTGCCTAGCACCTCCTTCGACCTCCAAACGTGCCACTTTGCTCACCCTGGAAGGCCGGACTTAAGAAACGGCGAGACCGTGCATGTAGGTGTCATGCCCTTTAAAAAAAAAAAAAAAACTGCAGCGTACAAGTGAGCAATTTCATTCATTCTGCCCTTGCAGACATTATCAACATTTGTACCTTCAGAAAGAAATTCATCACATAAATAATATAAATCAAATATATTTCCTCACTGTACCATTAACTCACTACAAGAATATAGTTTTTCCTTTCGCTTTGCAAGTAATCAGCAAAGAACTTTGGTCACCTCAGGATTCTGAACCTGCTGCCAGAGTTTGGTCAGGTTTATATTACAGACATGTAACGCAGTAAAACAGTAAGGGTAAATCTGGCTTTAAAAGATAAGTCTTCAGGGAAATGCGTGAAGAGGTTACCGTTCAAAAATTTGCATCCAGTTTGCATGAAATGCACACATCTGAATACAATACAAGTCTTTTTACTACTGCGAGTGTGTGGACAAAGAAGTGATCGATTGTCTCTGAAGGTTTTCATCTACTAGGTGTGTCAAAACCAATCCAGCAGTTTACATTGATACATCCTGGCCTCTCTTTACTGGAGTCCTTTTAAAATCATGTAACGAGACGCAGAAGATGGTTTCTGTGTGCGCGTGCCCCTGTAACCAAAGTCACCCACAGTATAATCGTTGATGGAATTAAAAAGACAAGACAAAAACAGGCTAGGACGGGTTTTTTCTTTTCTTTTCCCACAACATTTAATTTTGGACATGACCATGGCTATATAACTCGAAGACAGGTTTTAAGTACAGAATGAGATTTTTTTTCTTTATCGTTTTGTCTCCTTTTCTTCAGAGCCAAGTGACAACAGTTTGGTCCAATAAAACACTTTCCAATGGTCCTTCTCTTCCCCTCGCTGTAGCTCAGACTGATAATATAAAATGTACAACACATGCACAGCTGATCACCTTGGTATACTGGGATAAGACGACAGACAGACCCATTTTACTGGTATTGTTGCAGTTTTCTCTACACTTCTGTTTTGAAACACTCACACACCTATAAGGCTATATGACAGCTATTCACCAAATGGTCAACACTGTTCTTTCTAAATGTAGAGCACCATATTTACATCTCTATATACAGATCTTTGTTTGGGGAACAGAAGAAAAAGCAAAATACACAAGGGGTTATTTTCTGTCAAAGTTTTTTTTCAGTTTTTTTTTTTTGAGAGGCTGTACATATTTGAAAAATAAAAATATATAAATTTACAGATAGCTGCAACATATAGCTTATTGCCAATGCCCTTTAAATATATTCCCTATATTTATTTTCTCTCTTTTTGTGGCCTTTACATCCGCTTAGCTAAAACTAACAAACCGGTGGAAACTCGGAAACCCTCATCAAACGCTGTAACCCACGAGAATACTCAACATCGCCACGGCAACACGGGTCGACTCCAATACAGCAACTTAAACAGTAGTCCTTGGTAAAAAACAAAAAAAAACAACAGGAAAACAGGTTGAAAAAATACACTTTTAAAAACATATCTACATTTAACAACAACTTAAAACTAGATATCTGAAAAGACTTTTAAAAAGCTGCAATTATATAAAATGTGCAACCAATTTGCCTGGATCAAAAGACCCAAATAAAAGGACATATTAAGCAATGGAATTTAACTCTGCATATTATGGCAGGGAAGTGGTTCAAATATTCAAACAAAACCTTCCATGTGTGACAAATAGCTTACATGTTTTTATTTATTTATTTATTTATTTATTTATTTATTTATTTTTTATGAAGGAAAAAAATGCTTTAAATTAGGCAATGGTGTAAAAACCATTTAAGGAAGTACTACTATAATTGCATAGGATACTTGAGCTGGCTAAGTGGATTGGACATCAGCCCCCCTCCCCAAGACAAGCCTTCATTTCCAATATGAAAAAGAGTCTATATTTGGCCTATCAATTATACCTCCCTCCACCGATATATCAACTTAGTCTTGTCCTAATCCTTACTGCTTTCCAGTACATATTACACCACAGCTCTCCGTCTCATTAACCAGCGTCGGGGGGGAAGCCACTCCCGCTCGTTTCTCCTGCGCACGCCACTCAAAGCTTAATACACATCACTGCTTTCAAGAGCGCCCCCTACTGGAACCCTCCATGCGCTCCCTCAATTGGGGATTTTTCTGGGCAGCCAATGCACCCTAGTGATGGAGAGGCCCCTATGGGCTGTGAGAAGGCCCAAGAAAACCTAACCCGTTTCTTTGGGATTAGTTACCCGTCTAAATCATACATTTTCACTAGCTTATCTTACTCGCCCGTCCTTGTACAGCGAGTGAATACAAAGCAATTAGGGTAACACAGTAAGCACGGGTAGTACCAGGTGGGAATAAAAATGAACTGCTGAAACCGGCGAACTAATCCAGCACAAGCGGATAACAATTAAAAAACAAACTTTAATCTCAATAACGTTAAAAATCAAACAAGGATTGTCTGTGTGCAATATCAAAGAACAGTACTTTTCCAATCTCGTCCACCTGTTTAAAAAAAAAAAAATTGTCAATAGCATTTTCTTATATATGTACAATTTACATAAATAAGTACTGTTTTCCTTTAATTGGTCATTTACTTTAAGACTAATCAGTGAGGGTCAAGAGGCTAAGTGCATCTTTCCAGGCATACTTGCTTTCTTCTGCAGTCATTGGCTACTCTACCCGACCAATGGTATCAGAGTGGAGGCGTCATTAGCCGTCCTTTAAGTGCTTGTTCAGTTCCCACAGAGCGCTCTCTTTGTAAAGGGGCCTATTGGTTTGTGTCTTTTTTCTACATTTAAACTGATTCACCAAAGTGTAAAAAGCTCAGCTTCTTCTGAATTCTAAAAACGCTCAATCCCTTCGAAACATGGAGAAGCGACGACGACGGCGGCGACAACAAAAATAACGGGATTCAGCGTAAACGTAAAACGACTAAAAAGAAAAAGGAAACGAGCTGCTTATACTTCTTCACATTCTGTCAGCCAAGCAGAACCCAACAATCAGGAGCGGAGAAGACGAATAAGACCACAGGACACGGGGGGGGGGTTCTGTAAAGTATGACGTATGCTACAGGTGCGGTGGGCCGAGGAGGCATCATATGACCTGGCAGCAGCTGGCCTGACCGGAGGTACAGAGCAGGCCCTCCTTGGGGCTGCGCTGGATGTTCACAGAGATGGCCTTATCGCTCAGAGGTAGCTGCAGGACCTTGTTTTTCAGGTTCATGCTGTCGCGGCCGGCCGGCCCTTGGTCGGGGTACGGAGAAGGGGCCGCGGCAGTGGCGGTGAGCAGCGAGACCTTATCCAGACTCCCACTGGAGCTGCCGATGCACATCTTCCAGGAAGACCTCTCCGGAGCCCTGGAGAAGCCCTGGGGGTCTATGATGAACTTAGAGAGCCCGCCCCCGCTGCTCCCGCCCCCGCTCCCGCCCCCAGCTAAGTGGTGGAACTGGGAGCTGAGGCAGAGACTCATGAGTTTGAGGCTCTCCACCAGGCCGCCCGCCGTCTTGGCCGAGCTGCGAGTGGAGCCTGCTGTGGTGGAGGTGTTGCTGCCGCTGGAGCAGCTAGAGGGGTTACCCTGTCCTTTGTTACCTCCACCCCCTCCTCCTCCTCCTCCTCCTCCACCCCCTCCACCCCCTCCTCCTCCAGGGGGGCTTCCTCTGTCCGGGCCTGGGTTCCCCCCCTCTCCGGGTGGCTCGTTGGGCCCGCCCCCGCCCCCGTTGCCCCCAGGGTTCCCGGGCGGACCCTCGCTGCTGTCTCGCCGGTTCCAGCCGTAGGAGAAGCTGGAGTCCTTGTCCAGGCGCCGGCGGTGGCTTTCCGAGTCGTCGTCGCTGGTCTCGGAGCTGGAGCAGCTGGAACCGCGGGCCTGGCTCTTGCGTCGGGGGAAGCGCTTGTGCGCCGTGCCTGGCGAGGACATGTTCATCTTCAGCCGGCTCAGTTTTGGCGGCAGGCCCTCGTCCATGTCGAAGTCGTCGTCCGACTCGCCCTCCTCCTCGAAGATCTGGTTGAGCACGGGGGCGCTCTTGCGGGACGTCAGCCGGTTGGTGACGGAGGGCTTGCGCCGCAGCACCACCTGGGCGGGCAGGGGCGACGGGTCCTGCTCCTCTTCCTCCTCTTCGTCCTCCTCCACCCTGAAGAGGCAGGTGCGCGGCTTCCCGGAGGCGCCGGACGGCAGCGGGTTGGAGGGCCCGGTACCGGGGGGAAGACGCAGCTGGGAGCAGCCGACTGGGCCCAGCGAGAGGAAAGCGGGCTCGCTCAGCTCCTCACGCCGCCCCAGGTCCAGAAGCCCTTTACTGCGGTGCCCGTTCAGCAAGTTCTCTGCACTGCGGGCCGGCGACTGCGGACCACCAGGGTGGGAAATGGAGGGTCCGGCGAGGCTGTCGTCGATGTCCTGGTGCATATCAATCTTCGTCGGCCAAGACTGCCTACAAGTAACCACAGAAGAAAAACCCAACACAATCAATACATTTTTTTTTTTTTTATTACCTGGGACCAGCTGTAAACGGAAATGCTTCAAAAACGCACAGTGGCGCTGTTACAAGAAGCGCCACTGTGCGAAGAAACACCCACAGTTCGCTCAAAGTAAGTTGACGGGACTCGATCAGTGAGAGAGGGCTGAACGCTGCTCTCCGGGCTGGAGATGTAACCTGCTCCGCTCCACCCGACCCAGAAAGCCCGAGCCACTCGGACACGAAGCCACTTCGAAGCCTTTGCGTTTGGGGGAAAACAACGCTGGGCTCAGGCACAAGACGATGTGTGGAAGAGAAGCACACACAGATGACCGGCGGCGTGCTCTCCAGGGACTGCAAAGGTGGCGTTGGCGGGAAAGCCACACGTTTAGTTTGAAATCCCCTCCCACCCGCAGCACAATGGCAAATCAAATTGAGCGCTTTCGAATCAATTCGGGCCCGGCTTTGCAGCTTTGGCTCGCGTGTTCCCAAACAAAAAAGCCCATGAAAGAATCACACGGTCGAATACAGCCCCACATCCCCTTAATACCGAAGCTGGTCCCTCCCGGGAAGCTTTCAGAGCGCCAAGGGGAACAACTGCAGGCTGAAAATAGGAGCCGCGGGTGGGAGACCATTTTATTTGCCAGAGAACAACCTAGCGACTGATCCTCTGAAGTCACAGCGGCATACTAAAGCCACCGTCCTGACGGGTTAGAGCGTCTGCGGCATACTAAAGCCACCGTCCTGACGGGTTATAGCGTACCAGACCACGTTCCCGGCGGATTACACGCCTGTACCAGACCACGTTCCCGGCGGATTACACCCCTGTACCAGACCACGTTCCCGGCGGATTACACCCCTGTACCAGACCACGTTCCCGGCGGATTACACCTCTGTACCAGACCACGTTCCCGGCGGATTACACCCCTGTACCAGACCACATTCCCGGTGGATTACACCTCTGTACCAGACCACATTCCCGGTGGATTACACCCTTCCACAATCCCACGCTGGGACTAAGCAGCTAGCTCCAACATGTCATTAATACAGAAAAATGAGAGTGGAGAGAAACTGCAGTCAGACACTTCCCCACAGAGAACCAACAAGACACACTTCACTTTAAAGAGACTGAAGGTCAGCACACACTAGCGGTTAAAGAAGTGCCCCAGATTAACAGGGTGTTCATTTCCCCTGCCATGAAGGACACGCTGATGAAACTGGCGTGCCAATAAATCACTCGCGCTTCCCAACATCTCGTCCGCTAATGAGCACCATGGGAAGATAAAGGCAGACATCAAAAACGTGTTAGCGAACTTCCGCTAAAACCGCAGCAGGCAAAACTCCCCCAAAACGCCATGGTCCTTCCTTCCAAAGCCCCCATGTCTCTCTCTCTCTCCTGATCCTGAACCCCCCCCCAAAAAAACAAAACCTGTACCCTCGAAACAGGATCAACGCTATTGGCACAAAACGAGAAGAGAGCTTTGTATACAGTTAGACACCTGAACTTGCTAGCAGAACTGGAGATTCCATAACCTCACAACTAGTTTATTAGCAGGCAGTGCCAAAGTTGGCCTTTGTAGGGCTAACAGATTTACTGCCCAGTAAACCCAGCACCCTGGTCTGGCTTCACAGTTATCAGAACAAATAAAGAAACGGGCCCCATCTTAACTAAATGGAGCATATTGCAAGGGTTCAAGTGATCCCTGCTTCGAAGGCAGAGGTCTCTTAGGGCAGGTGGTTAATGGAGACGTCCTTGTTGTACAAGAGTCGGTACCTGAACTGGGCTTTAATGTTGCTGGGGCTGGAGGAGCGGTTCTGGACCTCCTTCTCCTGTTTTTCCCTCAGGATCCTCTCTGCCAGCAGGAAATATGTGGCGGTGATGTGATTGTACTTGTTGGTTTCCAGAGCTCTGAAACAAAACGGGATTATAAGAAGATGAGGTAACAGAACTCCAGGCTTCAGGCAAACTCTGCGCTTATTACAAAGCCGCTCGAACGTTGAGCACAGGAGTGAAGCGCGGACACCAAGTTTCTCCACCAGCTGAAACAATTGCCTCGGCAAACCCTCCGAAACCCACATGGGTAGAGCCTTGTTATTCCTCGCCTCTCGTTTCTCTGGGATTACACAGTAATAAACAAACGTTTAAAAAAAAAAAAAACAAGCCGAGTTGTTCTGCTAAAAAGGAGAAGAAATATTTCATCTCCCAAAAGACTCCTGGTCGCTGAAGTAAATCCACTGACATAGGTTTAGGGTTCCTTCCCCACTCACTCATTCTTATCTGGAAAACCATTAAGGCTTCAGAGAAGGGGATTGGGACTTATTAACATTAATAGTTAATAGAGCTCACAGCATCCAGGCGACGCTCCTCTTAGGAAGCACTTTAAAACCGATCTTCCTACCCCGTGAACTGTGGCGCTCTGCAGGGCGGAGCGTGGAGTCGCCCCTTTTCTCCCGTTTCGCTCCCGGGCGCAACGCCGAGACGCATTAGCCCGGTTTGACCGTTTGAGGCGCCCTCCCTCGATAGCTGTGTGTTACTGTCTCACAGTAAAGGACAGCTGGCCTATAATCACTGACTGCAGGACAGAAATGGTCTGCAAGCTAGCCCTGCTGCAGTGCAGCACCGCCAGCTGTTTCTCTGCTTAGGAGGCGGGCGGGCGGGCGGTGGAGAGCGCATCAAAGGCGGAGGGTGCGATGGAAACATCGTGGCCCTGTCAGATCCCGCCTTTAATCTTCAAAAGCGTACAAGGTGTTCACTGAAGGGTATCTGGGTGACAAATGACAGAGGGGGCAGCCACGGCTCAGAGCGGCAGATTTACAGGATCAGACGCAGAGAGAAACTTACTCCACGATGGCCTCGCGTTCCGCGATGTCCCCCAGGACCATGCGCTGGATGATGCCGTTGTGCTCCTCGTCCGACAAGCTCTTGTGGGACACCAGCGGGGTGTTGTACTTGGTGGCGGGGGAGGGGTCCACGCCCTGCAGCCAGGCGTGGCCCTCGATCTCGTCCAGCGAGGCCCGGCGCCTGGGGTCCCTCTGCAGCATGCGATTAATCAGGCTGGGGGGGGAGAAACGGAGAAGGAAATCTGCGTTACAGACCGCCCGTCCCCAAAAAACATCACTACCCCTTCCCTTCCCCTGCCCAGGGTATGGCAGGAGCACCAACTCCTGGTACTCGAAACCCGAATAAACCGAAACTGCGGCACCAAAACTAATTCCAGGAACGCCGCGTTTAGTAAACGCATCTGCCTCCGCCTCGCACGCATTTATTCCAGCGACTCACCAGCTTAGCTTCTCGACGCCATCGGAGGAATAACATTTCTGTTACACCTCAGTGAATAACGCAATTCCCCTCCGTCATACCCCGCTCTTTAAGATAGGCTTCCCTGCGTCGGATATCAGCTCCCCGAGGCTCCGAACGCTTCGTCTAAGAAAGCCCAGAAAGATTTCTGCAAGAGAAAACACCCAAGCACATCGGCCGGTCCGAACGGTCCTCAGTCCTCCTTTCAATTCTTTGCAGCCGAGCAGAAGAGAGAAGGAACCCAGGCCAGTGCAGAGAAGGCCCCTCCGACCTGTTCCTTTTCTAACGGGGCCCCTGAGCCGTCGTAGTGAGGATGCGTCACTATCCGTGACTGGTATCGCTGCTTTTTCTATGAATCTGAAAGCGCCGTCTTTGTTCCCCAATGGGAGAAGGCAAAAATCTCATTCATCCTGTTCCACACTTTGGAGCTTCTTCAGGCTTTCTTCCCAGGAAATGACAGAAAAACATGTTCGTGCCCGAGATCAATACGAGCTGATGTCAGGATAACGCCGCGTGGGTAAAGATTTAACTGGTGTAAAAATAAACAGCAGTAATAAGGAGATAAAGTGCTCATGTTTTGAAAAGCCATACTGGCACTACTGGTCCGGCGAAATGGGACATACCACACAGAGTTTTTTGACGAATCAGGGGAAGATCTCCCAAACGGACCACGTTGGTTCATTACCCCGAGAGAAACCCAAAGCCACCTCTCTTCACCCACGGAAACGCGGTCAGGGTTCGCCAACGTCGAGCAGTTTCGACCGCGCTCGGGCCGGCAGCGTTATCTACATAACACTATGGAGTTATCCTAGTCCAGACCCACATCTTTCACCCCACGTCACCACCGAATAAGCCAGGTTTATCTCAGGGCTACAGTTATCACATGGTTGCTGGCTTTCTAGAAAATATTTTGCTTTCCCCTTTCTTGCTTATCTTATAAAGATACGGGCCCTCCTCTGGACCTCTTATGAAAGGATACTGGGCACTGTGAAGTCTCAGAGCATCTCCTGGAGGCTGACGGCCTATTAAAGAGAAGAGAAATCGCAATCTAAATTAACTTCAGGTACCAGGATTCCTCCACCCAGACAGAGACGCACGCAGGGATGGAACTGAAAGCGATTGGTCCAGATCCAGCCTATCACAGGCAGAGCTGGACGGCTCATCTTGCGTAAAAGAAAAGGCTGCCGTAGTCCTTATGTCCGAATGCACAAGGTCGCCAGGAGAGAACAGCGTCCGTGACATAAACAGAGAGAGAGCAGCGTCCGTGACATAAACAGAGAGAGAGAGAGAGAGAGAGAGAGAGAGAGAGAGAAGCGTTCGTGACATAAACGGTGAAAAAGTTCCAGCAGCCGTCATAATCGGTCACATGAGGGTCAGTCGTGTACAGTCAAGACTCACACAGGGCGCGAGGGAGGCCTGCTTTTTCACCCCGAGAGGGTCTTTCTTTTCCCCCCATCACAGCGAGGTTCCCAGTTCTGCTTTTGTGCTCCAGACAGGGAAGTCACTTCTGAAGACCCCAACTCCTGATCCTGTCGGATCTCGTTACGCACACGGCAGCAAGCGTCTGCACTGCATTTTAACCAAACGCTTTAATTCCACGGGAAATTGGCTCCCAACCATACATTCATTAACTCAGAGAATTAAAGCACGGAACTGCTGTCTCCGGAGACGGTTAGGTGAGGGTGCCTTGGGGCATTTTAAAGCAGGGTTTGAACAGTGGGCGGATGACAGGACACCAACACGGTCCCGGAAAAGGCCCAGACATTGGCGCGTCACTGCTGTGGTGGCGTGAATGAGGAACCAACACATTCCAACCAGCTCCTGACCACTTCCAACTTGCCATTACTCAGGAGTGACTCAGCCGCCGCCCAGACCAGCGCTCAGGAATAAACCGGCTGAACTCTGAACTTGGGGGACGATGCAGGAAACTCTTTGTAAATCAGATTATCTAGGGCTTGTGCTCAACCGATAGCGTGAGCGAGAATCAGTCCGAAGCACTGCGGTTTTGCCTGCTTGTTGGCTCTGCGATGACAGGGGGGCATTTTGACCCAGGTGTGGAGAGGATGTTGGCATCTGCCCTGGCACCTCAGCTGTGCCCAGGCAGTGAGGGGCTGCCACATTCCTTCCAGACCCCCGATCGCTGGCCAAATGTTGGGGGTGCCATTCAAGGCGTGCGATTCAATATAGAGTCGCACGCACGGTTAAAAAATTACAGTTTGTGTGACCTGCCTATTATTAGCAGACTTTGTGGTCCCTGGGTTACCTACTTTTTAATAAATACATCTCTCCACAGAGTATGGCGCCAAAACTGATCGCGTTCAACCACAGAATCGCTTAAGGTGTGAATTTCCACTTATAAATAGTGGGTAACCCTAACCATGTATGACCAACAAATAACAAAATGAATAAAGTTTAGTATAAAACGGTAGGATTTCAATGAGGTAATGTAATCTCTTCATGAAGGTTCAACACCAAAACACAGCTAATCTGGTAAAACAAATATATCAGCTTTGTTTCCTAAACTGTTGAATACTGCACACATCCCATGACTTTGTTTATCCAACTAGGCGAAGCCAGCGCGGCTGTTGGTTATGTCGACCAATTATTTTCTCTCTCCTGCTCCACAAAAATGCCACCCACAGTGACTACATTTTAATGCATGTTCGCACAGGGGAATTTTCACTCGCAGATGCGAGTTAAATGGATTTAAGAGCACTGAACACAAAACAAAAGGGTGTGTGTGTGTGCCGTGAGGATCTGGGACGGCGTATTCGGAGAGGGATTTCATTCAGATTGCACGGCCCCACTACAAAGAGGGATCGCGGCGGCTAACGTCGGAGAGGAGCTCTGTGGGGTAAACGCATTGACAACCTGGGGCTCAACAAGGATGTGAGACTCCTCTGTAGTTTGTTTTCTAGTCTGTCACACGCTTACGGACCCTTTAAAAAACGCCAAATAAGCGGCCTGCCAGGACAATCCAAGGATAAAATGCTCCTTTAGCAAAAGCAGCGTCGCTCGACGCACAAAAATGCGCGTGCTGATCAATAGGAAACAACGATTTAAAAGAGTCTCTGAATTCCCTCCCTCCCCCCTTCAACTGTGGAATTCTCAGCGGAACCAAATTACCATAGAGCATTGGGAGGTGCATAAACCGCGGCGCACGGCAGAGTTAAAAGGTAAATCGGCTATGCAAATGAGGCCCCGTAAGACTGCGTAACCTCCCTCTCCCAGTGGATCACTTACTCCTTGCAGGCGAGAGACACGTGCGACGGCACGGTGTATTTGCAGTCCATGATCATGGTGAGGGTCTCGCTGTCGTTGGCCTCCTGGAAGGGCGGCTGACCACACACCAGCATGAAGAGAATAACTCCCAGACTCCAGATGTCTGGGGAAGAGACAGAGAGAAATTCAGTGTTTTTAATCCTCCAATTCCCCACAGAGTTGGGACGTCCTGCCTTTGGCTTCTGGTGCAGTAACACCCACGACAGACAACCCTGGTGGGATATCCTCACTTAGGCTGGAGAGAGGAACGTGAAAAGGTACTACCCTTTCTTCAACAGCTTTTAGGGGGGGGTTTTAAACACTAACCAGAGCCAAAGAGTAATCAATAGAGGAACGGACTTGGGGGAGTCTGGAGCAGGAACTCGGGACACAATCTCTCTTTAACCCGTCACCTCGCCGGGGGTTTCCGTGTCTGAACGGTCCAGCGGACGGGCGTTCGCTCATTTACACCCAGTCAGACGCACTCATTAATCACAGCGTATTGTCTGCGCCGACTAAATAAATAATGAAACTAAACCAGGAGATTAAACAAATTAATGTTAGGAGAGTAAATTCATGCCTCATTAGGCAGTCAACACACAATTCTCAAACGAGCCATGTAATGTACTCAGCGGAGCCTGAACTGATGATGTAAAAATCGGAAATAAATAAAAGTACACTTTAAAAACCCTCTTAAAAACAACTTTACGTTTGGTTAGCGATCAAGACTCAAAATGCTTGTGAAAATATCAGGCACGTAGATCTTTGCTGAAAGTCTGTGACTAATCAAGTCCGCATTCAGCCAGAATTAAAGGAAATTTAAAGAATAAAACCACAACAGGAAACACAGGCCGTGTGAAATGACCACTACAATACAAAAACTAAATTTGAGCTCCGGATTTGTTGCACAAGGATTTGTTCACTATTTATAGATGACTTAAAGGTTTAATTGTTATTTAAACAAGCACCTAAATCAACAACACCTTTGCAAAACGACAGGGACCGAATTGTGTCAAACTGCACCACCCTCTCAAGCTACCTTGAAACTGATTAAACGACAGATTTGCCATCAATTAACACACTACCTCCACCCTTCAAACAACACCGTTTGCACTCGCTGCAGAAAGGCTTAGTCTCTCAAGGCAGGAACGCTGCCAATTTCCCTCAGTCTACCGGGTTAAATGTCATTACGCAATGAATTAAATATTGAGTTTCTTTTTTTTTTGTTGTTGTTGCCCCCAAGGGGAAACGATCTGACGGGAGTGTTTTCCGCAGACATATTTCCACTGACTGCCGGGGGCTGCTGTGGTACTCGTCCCTTTTGATTCTGTCAGGATGAGCCCAGGGGGACCAGGCTGTCTGTTCACGCGCACACGGACACGCACGCGCGCACACGGACACGCACGCAGAATAACTAAAACGTTCGGGAGAATAAAATACATTTTTTATAAATAAGCAGTTACACTCATCTCAGTTAATTTATCACAGATCACTTGCCTTTACCCCTTCATTCCTGCTAACGAGGCTCTTTTAAACGGCATTTTGTAAGCAATCAGATACCACTGTATTTTGGCCAGTCAAACTGGCTCTCGATTAATATAGAGGTTCTCCAGCAAAAAGGCCAACGTTGCCAGGATCGGGCTGGCCTCCCCCCCCCCTCCCTCAGTCCCACCACAGACAGGCTGAAGGCCCGTATGACTGCAGCACCTGTGTTAGCTCTCAAGTCTTACGCTCCACTCAACACTGCCCAACGCTGAGAAATACAGGTGAGGGCTGAAGAGCACACTGTATACCAGTTTTAAAAGACTAACATTTACAGATAAGCACAATAATAATGATATTGTTGTCGTGGCGACGTGTTGGTAAAAAGAACCGGCGGTATGCACTTCATGGCTAGTGCTTGACTAGGCGATGGTTCACCGAGAATCGAAGTTGGCATGGAATTATTCTGAATAATTAAAATCCGGTAACACAGATCGTAACATCTGCTAAACGAAGCTGGCGTCCTGTCATAGGAACAGCGCAGCATAGAAATGAACGCTCCCGACCGCGGGCGAGTTCCGCCAAATGTGATCAAATGTAAACAAACGCACCGCTAAAAGGCAACTAAAAGTCACAGGAAGGCGATCCCGCGACCAAAGGGCTGCTAAAAGACGTGTGAATGATTTCATGGGAAATGGTGGCCTAAATTGGCTAGTTCCAGGACTAACTGATTGGGAGTGAAATACTTATTAGGAAGCAGATTTATTTTCCACCTTTGTAATGCCCATGGCTTTCAGGTAAATGACCATTTTAAATTGACGAGAAGTACACTGTCAGTTATGCTTGGATTATGCAGATGCTTAATCTTTCTTCAGCAGCAAGTAATACCCTGATTACTAGATAATAGGCTGTCAGTGTCTGTGTAAATGTGAACCTTACAAAACGCATTGGATGATATTTTATGCATTAGATTATTGTATGTACCCTAGAAAAATAATTTGTCACATATTTTTTTTTTTTTACAAATTACATATTTAAACTGTATGCTTAAAGAAATTGCTTAGCACACATATACACACATATTTTAAAAATCACTTACACTAGCAGCTAACCATCCCAGTCACTGCAGCCTGACCCGCAAATCTATAGCATAAAGCGCTAACCACTACACACCATCACTCGGACAAGTTTATAGCATAAAGCACTAACCACTATGCCTAATGACGTCGACAGCATAAAGCACTAACCACTATGCCTAATGACGTCTATAGCATAAAGTGCCAACCACTACACCCCACTCAGTCAAATCTACGGCATAAATCGCTAAATACTATCCTATCCAATATATAACGTTCACACCAACCGTCCCGTTGGCTAGTGATGAATTACAAGCTTGTCTCAGCCGATTACAGCCCTGCTGCGCTGGCAGTCCTGGAACCACGGCCGCCGTGGGCACAGCGCCAGGGAAACGCTGCGAGCTCCACATCTCTTCGATCACCTGGCCCTGACCCTTTCCTGGCCCTGATTCGGCCGGCGGGGTGCGATGTTACTGCCCCGTGGGGGAGGAGCGATGAAATAAACGAGGCTCTGCCAACTCGGGATCCCGGATAACAAGCCACACAAGTTATAAATCCTTCAGACAAGGCGCCCATCAGTTTCTCCTAAAGTAGTTTGGCCACAAATCCCCACTGCCCTCCGTCGGATCAATGACTGTGGTCCAGCCATAAGTCAGAATAAACAGGCAATCATGAGAAGCTACCTCAAAGCCAGGGAAGCTTTTGTGCGCATGTCTACTCCACACCCAAACCCAACATTGCACAAGTAGAACAGATGAGCTGAATGGGCACGGGCCCACGTAGACCTTTCGGTTTCCAGCAATTGTACACCTACATCGCCGCGAGCGATTGTCCCAGCAGTGAGGACAGAAGAGGAAGGGAGGGAGGGAGGGGGAGGGACGCCACCTTTCATTTCGTGCAAACAGAGCAGCTTGGTTCAGCGACGCAAGGCGACCACGAGAGAATCGTCTGGCAGACCCATACGAGAGTCAGTAATGAGTGTCGAGAGATGTGGACGATTTTTATCCACCCCCCCACACGTCATGTTCCCGCGCTATGGAATACAGAGCCGAGACAGACCTCTGGGGGAAATCCTGTGCTTAACAAGCCGGGGGGGGGGGGGGGGGCCCAGCCAGACACACTCATGGGCTCATGGAGGACGCGTGCGTCCCTTATAAAGCAGCAGAACATGGAGGAACCCGGAAAAGTCCTGCTCACCCGAGGTAGGAAAGAGAGGAAAACGCCAGGATCTGTCACTCAGCTCAGGTCTGAAACTCCAGACAAGCGACCAGAACGCATGACACAGCACATCCTGGCTATTTTTACACATCGTATTCAAGGCCGCCCTTTTATTTTTTTATTTTTTTTTTTCCCCTGGGCGTTTGACCATCGTCATTGCAAACGTCACAATAAAAATGTTCCCTACACACTTCAGCGAAAGGAATGCTGAGCGACAAGAGGAACCATCTTCTCGGAGAGGGGAGGAGAAAACATTATGGGCACAGGAATGATGGTGGGTCAACCGGTTCATTAAGTCAAGCACAGCCTGTCAAAGCCGAAGCATTTAGAAGACAACCTAGAGGCTACAGAGAGTTGTAGGTCAGGAATAGCATCCTAGATATGCATATTTGTTTGATGCGAACCAAACGGGGACAATAAATAGATACTTTAAAACGCCCGAGTGGTTCTGCCCAGCTGAACAGGGAGGGGGAGGGGCCGACTATTAACAACATTTACTCTTTGTTCTCTCAGCCTGAAAACCCCAAAACCATCTCGCCGTTTCTCTGCAAGAGAGGCAGTTAAAATCAATGGGGGGGGGGAATTCAGAAAGAAATTGGAGGGTCAAAGGGGAACACGGGAGTCAACGAGAGACAGTCCAGTTGGCACCGAACCCCGTGGGTTCCTGCTGTGTGGAAAGAGACGGGCGGCTGGAATCCGACCAGAACTGGAGGAGACTAATTGCACTTCCTCAGTCTCCACGCATGACATGGGGAGTCGTGGCGAAGAGCTGAGAAACGCCAGCACAATTAGCTATTCCAAATTAGGGACAAAAATACGTAAAATGATCGATTCTGAATAAATAAAAATCGACAACAAGGAACAAAAACGCTTGAAAATTTCTGTCATTGCCCGTTTCCAATTGAAACAGGGTACGCTGACCGGAGAGTGCTTCTTAAAAGCGGTGTCTTTGTTTAACTTGCAACCGTTAGCTCATCTAAAACGTACGAGAAAAGAAAAACACCCAATCACGGAGACAGCTCCTGAATTCTCAGCCAGCGAGACATTTATTCGACGGAGCGTAGGATCCCAGAAGAAATACCTCGCTCCATCTTGTTGCATCATCTCCTACTGCAATCCCTTGACCATATCTAAAGCAGCTACTGATTCGCGACCACCACCACCACCTCAGCACCATCATATTACAGGGGCGGGACTGTACCAAGCTCTTAAGCAGGCGTCTCTTAGCAACCTGACCAAAGTCCCTCAACCCGCCGCGATGCTGAGCAGTCAGCTGAGGACGGCACTGCCCATCGGCATAGAGACCGCCCTGGGCACGGTGCCATGCAGTCGCCTCAGCCCCCATGGCAACGGCCAACCCGGCTTTATCGGGTCCTCGCAGGCCGCCGCGAGCGTCGCCCTGAACCTGCCCCTGGTCTCCTCCCCTGTGTATGACCGGGCGATTAAACCACTCCCTCCACTGTCTGCCCGCACACCTTTAATTAGAGACGAGGGGTCACAACACTGACCTGCAGCTGTCATCC
>JAOYSI010001141.1:2500-17418 GCA_025775065.1 Hiodon alosoides
CTCTGAAAAGCAAACAGTGAATCTCTGAAGGTCACTCCTGTATAAATGTCATATATAAATCAGCTCAAAATGGAAAGGCAGAGAGAAGGACCTTTGGGCTATTTCCGGAAGACAACAAGCTCGTTACAAAGAAAAGCCACGGCTCATTAGACAAACTCAAAGTTTCCACAGGCTCAATCCCCAACGAGCTGAAGGTGAACCGACATGACGGCTTCCTCAGCAACTACACCCTCGGACACGTCCAACGTCAGGCAGGTTTATCTGCTGCACGGTGCGTGAGTACCGTACTCCGATTCTGTAGAACAGCCCTTGCATTGTTTTAATTAATTCCTCAAAATTGTTTTAAGCAATTTAATTGTGTTCACATCTTTTCTACTGTCATGACGACAAATTGACTTGGATTATATAACTGATATTAGACCATTCAGGTTCTCAGTTTGGCGCGTACTATCAGACGCCCGATAACTAAGCTCACATTAACTTTGTCCTATTCCCCTTAGACGACAGTATTATCTGCAACCCATTCTGGTACCATCCATGGAGCTGTCCGCGTGTCACACAAACCAAACAGGTGCGGCGAGGTTTTTTTTGTCTCGTCTGGGGCCTGTTTTCGTGGCAGAAACGAATCCACGCGTGTTTACTATAAAATACTCTCATCACATTTGCTCCTCCCCCACGGAGGGAAACGTGAACGGGAATTGGCCCCGCCGGATTGTCCATTCCTGGCAGCGGATGTCTGTGGCCGTCCACCACCGCCACCTCCGCAGCAGCAGCAGCAGCAGAATTTCTGCTGTACGCCTGGCCGCATGCACTTCTGTCGCCCTGGCGTGTGCTGCCATTACAGACTAGCCTGCCCTCCCTCCAGCCCGGGGGCCTCGGGGAGTGGATACAGTAATCGCCACTGCGAAGCGGGGAGGGGGCCTGCGGTTGGCACCCGGGAGGAGGGGAGGGCGGTCGGTAGGCACGGCGAAGCGATGCGATGCGATGCGATGCGATGCGCTGGCTCCAGCAGGCCAGGCAGATGGCAGAAGGAGCTGGCCCACACTCTCTACACATAAAGAAATGAAATGACACAGTGAAGGGAGACCGCTTCAGTCAGGAAGGGAGACCGCTTCAGTCAGGAAGGGAGACAGCTTCAGTCAGGAAGCCAGACAGCTTCAGTCAGGAAGCCAGACAGCTTCAGTCAGGAAGCGGCGTGCCAAACAGAGAATAGTCGCTTCCTTCGCCCCACCCAAAACCTGACATGTGAAAATCATGTAAAAAGAGCTCTGATAAATACCAACAAACATGCAGTGTGCCACGGAAGACAGGAAGAAAGACAGACGGTGCAGGTGTGTGCAATAATGCAACACAGAAACACAGGACACAATCCCCACTCACTGTAGCTTGGCCTTGAGGAACGTGCAGGTTGCAATGCAGGTTGCAATGCAGGTTGCAATGCAGGCAGCTGAACAAAGGCCGGGGAAATATAATTGAACAGCATATTCCCGATGAAAAAAAGAAACCCAAGCTCAAACCCAATTTTATCCAATTAGATTTTTGTTGATGTGCGAGCGGTGATATACTGTGTCATTAAATCAGAATTTTTAATTTTTTTTTTACGGTCACGTTATCTCTAACGAAAATGAAGGGCGCAAATGAAAAAAAATTTAACACTTCCCACTCCTTTCCACTCCGTACTTGTCTTAGTAGTTTGTTTTCATTCCACTCAACACGCTTGGTACCTACGGGCCAAGTGTTAACGGTATATTAAACAGGAAGTGGTATAATCACAACAACCAGAGTATAATAAAACAGCCCAACGCAGCAAGCAGAGCTGCCTAAGGGCTCCGGGTTGCAGGTTAAAGATCCGCCGAGCTCAGGCAGTCTGAATATCACTTCCATTAACATTTAT
This sequence comes from Hiodon alosoides, assembly GCA_025775065.1. Classification (NCBI taxonomy): domain Eukaryota; kingdom Metazoa; phylum Chordata; class Actinopteri; order Hiodontiformes; family Hiodontidae; genus Hiodon; species Hiodon alosoides. Next base: position 4,395 of record JAOYSI010001141.1, read on the forward strand.
CACAGACATCCGCTGCGATAAACGCACAAATAAGGGCCTGTTAAAAGCAAAACAAACCTATGGAAATTAAATCCAGTCTGTTGTAGTATTTTCCAGTACGGACACCAGGGCATCTCAGAGACATCTCGCAGCCTGGAGCGGAGATGCCCATCTCCAGGGAGCAGTCCCGCACTGAGTAAGAGGGAGGAGGTATATTAGCGTACTTGGTGGTGCGAGACCCTCCTCAGCTCGTCCCATCAATAAGCGCACGCTCCGTCATCTCGGACGGTTCACGGTCTCCCGCCCCCCCCGCGTTCACTTACGCAGGCTCCAGTAAATCACCGGCCCCGTCGATACTGCGGGGGGAGCCAGCGAGGGAACTTTGGGGAATAAATACGTGGAGCCCGCAGACGCCGTGGCTTTAACCACGCTGGCGAAGGGGAGCGAAGAGTGGCGCATTCCGGGTTCAGGAACGGCTCAGCCGACCACCGAGAACAGCTGTCTGCGATCCCCCCCCCCCCGGTACATCTGCGCCCACCGACAAGTCTTCCACAGTTGCCTTATCTGTCGCAAAGGACTAATTAAAACAACTGGCAGGGTGCGGTTCGAGCCAAACACTCTCTGGCTCCACAACACATGTTGAAAAAGATGCCAACGCACTGATCTCTCAATTACTCTTCTAAATGGGACGCATTTTAGAAAATTGTACAAATACAATACTGGTACTACTTCTGCATTACTGAACATATCAAAGCCGGTTACGAGAGAGAGCGAGAGAGAGAAAGAGTAATAAATTCCCATATTGCATTGGTAAAACTTAAGTCAGTCTTACAAATGAAACACTTGGAAACCACATGCTTGCAATGTGTACCCTGTAGTGTTTTTCACAAACTAAACGCTTTGGAAACCACAGATTCACAGAGGCTGACCTGAAGTATGCTTCAGAAATGAAATGCTTGGAAAATTACTTTGCATAATGAGATTCGTTTCTTGCATCTGCGAGTGCCCCAATCAACAAAGCCAGAGACATTAATACGTTGAAATAAACTGCTGCGGAGATCGCACTCTGACTAATGTGTGCGTCGCTGACAACCCACGCTATTAAAGATTCTAAATACTTCTGTAAGAGTGCCCAAGGAGAAACCGCGCATCTGGCTGGCAATATGGGGATACATATTAAGGAGAAGCTGAAACAGGATCTCACCTTGGTTAACTTTTCCTAGAATCCTAGAACTTAAATTGTCTCCATGAGTAAATATAGTTCTTGCCTGAGTCACAAATGGACAAAGGCGGTCCTTTATACAGCCACTCAAGAAACCCACCAGTGTTTGTCACATTTGTTGGAAACAACCGTTCATTTGTGGGAGGAAATGTCAAACAGCCGAATACTTCCTTAACATGACTCTGGGTGTTGTTCCAAATACGGCGACCAGCTCAAGCCTGTGCAAGGATGGCTGGGGCTCGCACAATCTGACACCCAGGGCCACGCTGGAGACACAGGGCGTGCTTTCTTTGTTCTGTTCTTCCACAACCCGAGGGGATGCATATCAAGGGAAATGGGGACACGGAACTCCTCTGTGAGTTACTCACGCCAGCTGTGCCCGCTCACCTGAAACGGCACATTCCGTTTATACAAAGAGGCGGAGCCACGCAGCTTGAGTATGCACAAACCGTCCTGCTGTTTCTGACAAGTTAGAAAAATTACAATGAGACAGGAGAGAGGGAAAAAAAAAAAAAAAAAAAACTTTTTAACTACCGTGGATTTTCTAAATTTGCCCACTTCCTTGGCTGCCACACCTGCAATTACTCTGGCTGGCCACACCCACTTCTGGAACTTTGGAAAATGTGAGCTGACAGAGGACAGGGCCTGCGAGGCTCGCTATAGGGCAGGCTTAGATACAGGTATGTCTGAGGTAAATCAGCATACAGAACAGCTGAGAAGAAGGGGTGCTGTTGCATTCCATACAGCCTCACAAACACTAGAGAAGGAGAGGGGGGGAAAGAAAAACACAGTGAAACGGTATGCAGAATGAGCAATACGTGTACAGACCTCTGCCAACTGCTGCTGGCCAAGACCCGGCCTGCACGCCTCCCTGTGCGGGCAGGCGGAGATTATCAGCAGGATTTTGCGGGTTAGTAAGTCATGACATTCATCTCCAGCAGGTTAATAAATCACTAGGATGGGAGCTCTCTGGGGCTGACTGCAGGGGAAAAGGGTGGATTACAGAAAGCAGTCTTTAAACTGTGCAAACACTGGTGTTTCATTTAGGGTCTGCTGCGGCTTATTTTATTTACCGTACATTATAGAATTTGCTTTTCTTTGGTAAAGAGAAAAGGGGCAGGGTATAAACCAATAGCAATTAATTAGATGATCTTTCGTTACCATTTGGGTAAAAAAGGGCAACGGTTAAATCGCCATATTTGGAAATACATACAGGGCAAAAACAGATCTCATTACATACATAAGGAAAGTAAACAACTGGAAAGCCCTTGGACCAAGAAAGAATAGGTATTTTTTTCCACGTATTACATAAAATGAACCAGGGACTAGTAAAAGAAAATAAATTATTACTAAGTCATTAGTAATTATTGGAGTTATAAATTAAATGACTATGCATATTAAGTCTCCTAATGTGTGGCATACGAAGCTACAGGAAACCGGGTTTTGCATAGCTGTGTTTGCTGTAGCTCAAGGACTGACAGCTGAGGAGGGAGGGAGAGTTGGCGTCAGGAAGGCCATCGTTTCAGCTGTCCCGAGGGACCCACCGGCGCTCTGAAATCCAACTTTCTGCTTTTCTAAATGGAGAATGTGACATGGTCAGCGATGGTGGCAAAGAAGAAATCGCTTACAGGAACGATAAGCTGACGTCAATAGCTAGACCCGTCACGTATAGGTAATTGTATTCGAATTTGCGTTACGAGTAACCGTGCAAGTGGAGCATTTTCACTTTCGACGCTCATTTGTTTCGGGGGGCACATCAGAAGTTTCCGTTTTGGTTGCTGATGCGGTCAGCTTGCGGTCAGGCAAAAGCCAGTCGGGTGGCACGACACGCGCCCCCCAGCGTTTCACCCTCTCAAAGCTCTATGGCTGCTTTGGCACAGCAAGCCGTGATACACACAGTGCTGAAATAAAGCAAGCAGTGCGTTTCTCCCGCTGCCTCGCTGAAAAGGCATTTGGAATACAAGACGATGTTGTATTCCCAGATCTCCTCCTCCACCCCCTCTTGGCTGAGAAACAACGCTTACCACCCGTTCCGCTGGAACTGCATCGGGCTAGGGAACCATGAAGAAGTTATTTCACCTTGAATTGCCAGTGAGAGATTTTTCTTTTCTTTCTAATCTCAAAACAATTTAAAAGAGCAGTCTGACCAGACAAACATTCTCAGCACTGCCGTTGCAGAGACAGAGAAGTAACAAGTAATTTACAACTATTACACTATCAATAGTACAAATAATGGGAGTAGGAAGCGAAATGATTAATACAACAAAAAAAAAAATATTTTTTTCCCTTTTTCCCTGTGTCTGGCACTGGTCTCTTCGAAAGAATGAAAACAAACAAAACTGACCTTCAGGCTGGTTAGCTTGTTTAAACTGGTTATCAAAAAGGAGGTGGGCTAAAAGTGAACTAAAAATCATTCCACGTTTGAGCAACAGCACTTTGGCCAACAGGGAGAAAAGATGGGATCTCAACACAATCCACTGGCATCGGACTCCGCACAGAAGCAGAGGGGGGACACTCAAATACACTGAAAAGTCTGGAGGCTGTCCTTACCCAGGGTTACTTACACAGCTTGCAATGTTACATTTATGGAGCTGTATTATTACTGGGGCCACTGAGGTCCAGCACCCTGCTGAAGTGCACGAGACTCGGATTCAGACACTCAGTTTCACTGCAGTTAGCACTGCCACGCACACTTGACGTGACACTTAAAATCGCAGGCCGCATAAATCCTTAGCGTTCCGCACTGTCGATGGACAGGCAGCAGGGCAGAAACAGATCCAGAGGTCAGGGGTCAAAACAACGAGAAACGCGGAAAACGAGAGTCCTACACAACGCCAATCAGAAGCGCTTTGCTTTATAGTGCGGTCAGAACACAGGGGATGGATAGGGTGGGAGGGAAAATATTCACAACACAAAGGTTTTTATAGGCATGTAAACCTCAGGGAACCCGTTCAGACATTAAATAATACAGAGCAGATGAACAGGCTCTGGTTACCACAGTAGGACCTGGGACTGTGTCTTTTTCACGTTTGCCTACACAAGCTCTCTGTTTGCATTGTGCATCCACCATAGAGAACAGATGCTTAAAATAAGAAAAGTCAAAACTCAAAAGTTAGATACAACACATCCTCACAGTTCCAACTGCTTCATTGGCAGGGCAAGCATTTCAGGAGATAACAGAAATAAATAAATTATGACAATTATCAAAGACAATAAGAACAAGTAAAAAAAAAGCTATCAGCTGACAATGTCGTGTTTAGATGACGGTAACTAAAAGTCTGCCGGTTAAAGTCTCACCACTGCTATTCTCTTGCAGTAAGAAGCAACATAACTTGAATTGTAAGTTGATTCATGAACAAATTTGTACCAAACAATCTGCAAAGCAACTAAAACTGCAATATAATAATGTGCAACCATCCCAGAAACGAGGCCAACTAGTTGTTGTGGAAAAGGGTTTTCAAGTCACTGTCAGTTTTGATCACACATTTGTTATTGTGTAAATTGCTATTTAACATGTTTTAACTGTAAACAAACAGATCTTAACCATACAGCCTTGGGCCATAACATTTTAAATCTGTCAGCAAGGAGCATGTAACCATGTACGTAGTATATATTTACTATTTGGCCTTTATTCAAAACATTGTGTATTTAGTACTACAAAATACATTCCCTAGATAACCACACTCGACTTGGTAGTTATTAGTGCGTAATTTGTCTCCATTCCTGAATATACTGCGGTTATATGTCATCGATTTCAGATGCAAGGGAAGAAGCAGAATGAAACTCCTGCATCGGAGCAGAAACGCTAAAGAGAACAGAGCCTGAGGGCCCTTGCTTTGCGATCAGGAAGTCCGAGGGGTTCTGGTAGCTTTTAATTTTTTTAAAAGTGTGAGTATACGTTTTTTGTGTGTGTCTGAAACACAAGTCTACCTTTTCCTGGTTTTTGTTGTTAATCTTCCGACTGGAAAGGAAACTTTACAGTCACAGCTGCTGTTTACAACATTGGACTTGGGGAAAAAAAAAGGTATATTTTGACAAATGTTAAATCCATGGTCAAAGTACAATTGTTTTTTTTATATTTTTAAGGTAGGCAATGAAAAATACAAGTTGGAACTAAAAGATAACACTGAGACTAACCGAATGGACTAAATTGACTAAATTGGCTAAACCGCATGCCTACTTTTGGACCACCCTGTATATTGGACAAGCAGAGTCAAGCCTGCTGTACTGGGAAGGATATTTGGTCAACAGAAAGCTGTCTAATACAGTCTAAATTCATTCATTTGAAACTGTCTTACGATAATCTTGTCTACTGTCTGGATCCCATGTTTGTGATTGTTTTGGACAGTGTCTTTGACTGCATGTTCGATTGTGAGGCTGCCAGGAGGTTAGCCACAGGTAAATCTCCCTGAAGATAGCCTCACATCCTACCATTAAAATGAAGAGATTCCGGCTTAGACAAAGCTCCAGTAGGATTTTGACATTTTTTGTGAATTATGCCGTCAAAGGCATTTCCAGGGAAATTGATAATATACCTAGGGTGATTCTGTCCAATATATGTAGCTGTTTCTTTGATTATTAATATAGCCTGTCTCAAGGGCTCCGCTAATCTCACTGAAACCGGCGTATTTCTCTCGGTGTTATTATATAGAGAATCACCTGAAGGGATTCCTAATGTGAAAGTAAATGAAAGATCTACCAGCCAAACGTGTGACACCATTTTGGATCTTTGGGTATATAAGTAGCTAATATCGATTCCACGTATTTCCGTCACGATGAGTTCTGTGGCTTTTGATGAACAGATAGATCATTTCTTTGTACTTGAGTGGCAGTGAGAGACCGTGTCCCTCTCCAGATAATTATATCAGCGATGAGTTAAGGCTCTAAACCATGCACGTTGTTATTGGAAGGGATTTTACTGAAAATAACCTCCATGCTTATTTCTGACATCGCTTAGGACATGCTGATCGGAGACAGTAGAGGTTGTGTCTCCCCAAGGTGACCGACCGTCAACGTGGAGCTGCGGCACAGTTGAGCTGGCTTGGATTAAAGTGTTACGGTATGGCCGGAATGTGTGGCCGTCCCGGTGACATGTTGGCAAAGGTGGCTGGGGAGTGAGGCCTCCTGCACAGGGGGTCTGGAGCTGTTCTCTGCGGCTGCTCCATCGGGGCTTAGCTGGTTCTCCGAGAGCCGCGTGCTCTAATGTATTTGTGAATCTGGGATCTCATCCCTGTGAATGTGGACCAACTCCAAACATGGGAGTTGTGCGAGGTGTAAATCTGGGAGTAGGACATCTCCAGGGTATTTCAGGGGGGTTGAGTAAGATGGCGAAAACGAATTCTGGGTGTTTGTGTGTCTGCGTTTGTTGCATCCCGCATTACTCTCCAGAACGACCTGGCAATCCACTCCAGCTAGCGCCTGTCAGTCATTTATATCCATGTGGATAATTATGCTGCTGGTCTTACCGAGGGTGGACTGACAGAAGCTCCAGGGCTTTTTTGGTTTTGTTCTCATGTACTGCATACCCATCACAGACCCCGTGACCAGGAGAAAAGCTGTTCCTTAAGAAATTTCCAGTCCAGGATCTCTCTCTCTCTCTCTATCACTCTCACTCTCACTCTCACTCTCACTCTCACTCTCACATCTTGGAGACTGTGTGTAAAGCTGAGAGGTCTGTCTGAGGTCATGGCTGATCTGATCACAGTCCTTTGTGACAACTTCTCTTCCGTTAGTCCACGAGGAATCGGTGAAATGCCCTGTGTGAGATCACACACTTTCACACCATCTAGTGTATGACTTGTCCCTGGAAAAACGGCAAGATTAATCAAATACCTTCCAAAGTACAATGGAGCTAACTTACTGCCACGTCAACCCTTGTGACAATAAGAACGCTGTGTCTGCTCTTCACTGAAATGTCTTGTTTGCCAATGAAGGCCTTTGTTTCTCTCAGACAGAACTGTCACGGTTAACTGTCAGCTTTGGCAAATGATGTTGTTGAAGAAAAAAAATGAGAAATGAGAATGAGATCAACTGAAATATTATCTTTGTGAAACTGGTTACATAAGTGCAACATCGAGTCTCCTCTAACGATGTCCTCTTCTCAGTAAAAAATAGTAGACAGCTACACACACCTTGCACATCAAGCTGAGTATTACGCTTATGAAAATACAGATAATTTGTATGCATGTTTAATAGTGCTTTATGTAGTGTGGCCAAATAAACTTCAAAAAAACAATTAAAATGCTGTCCAGGGACACATGAGGTAGAAAGATTTTAACTTTATAGGCCAAATAATTTCACAAAACGGAGACCTCAACAAACATAACTTGTTACCAACATCAATTGGACTTTAGAAGTGGCAGAAGCAGGTCATTGGTCAACACCTTTTCCATGTTGCTGGCAAGTCCAAACGGAAATTCGTTAGAACAACGACTCTTGGAACAACGAACAGAAGGCCCGGTATCAAGGAGCAAAGGCCGAGCTTGGAGACCGACCCAGAATTCCAATCAAAACCCCTCGCTGCTTCTTACTGTAGGAGTTGCCATGGAGACGTGTGCGGTGGCGCCCTTACCTGCCATCATCTTCTGGGCCTCGTAGGGTTCCATGTAGCCGTCATTCTCCGCCACCTTTTCTGAGGTTGACTGCGTCCGGCCGGCCTGCTCCGCATCGAAGGGGTCAGCGTAGTCCTCCACAATGTTAGGCTGAGGGAGAGAAGGAGAGGGGCGGAGACCAGTTATCATGCCGCTCTGCTTAGCTAGGCGGTCAGCACCACCGCTCCTGGAGCTTGACGGGATAAGCCCGGCTGAAGCAGGGAGGCCGAACAGCTGGAGAAGAGTTAGATGAGGCAACGCAGCATGTGCTGGGCCCAGCGGCGTGCGTTCCCTAGCTACCGGGAGTTGATTCAGGGAGCGGATAGGATACTGCAGCGCGGGATCGCAAATATCCCCAAAATCCCACATACGGGCTGATCGCTTGTCTTTCGCACGTCTGTCAAAGTGCTGCTCCCCCTTCAGCCGCCCGTCCATCCAGTTCATGCAGACATGGAGAAGAAAAACGTTGATCCTCGATAAAAACAGTATTGCAAAAATATAAAGAGCTGGCCGCAGACCAGTGCTAATGGTAGGCTTTGCCTTCTACTTAGAGACCTTTACCGGAAATGGACGCCCGGGGAAAAGCCAGGGCTTTGGCAATTACAACTTCTTTGCACATTCAGAGAATTATGTGGCAAATAGGCTTTTGGACAGAGTGTACATCCTTTTATAGGAGTCCTTTATATTAAAAAGTCACATTTTATTATCACTTTGGAACAAAAGAAAATATCACAGTCAATAGAAAATATAAAACATTCTATCAGAACTGTATGTTGTCTTAAACAGAAGGTGTGAAGAAGGAATATTTTATTTTTGATATCCCGGCAGGTATCTAATGCAAACCACATTGCTCGTCTGGGGATGAAAGGAAAATTCTACGGATGATTATGGATTGGTGAAACTACCAAAAAAAAGCTTTTAAAAAAGTACAAAGAGAAGAGAGGCACAATTTTGAAGGGACTTCTCAGTGGATTCTCTGAGAGTATATGGTCTGGTTAAAAACAGGCTGTAAAAATGACAAAACGCCTGCCGTTTCACAGAGATTACCATATGGGCTTGTTTGGACTTCAGAGAACCAACTCGACGGTGCCAGTCAGTCTGTCAAGCATCCAGCGTAACAGACGGTTCGGAGGAGTACATGGTCAAGATGAGAACGTGTCCACCAGTCCACAAACCTACTATCGAGAACTTCGGGAAATTGTATCGTAAGCCCCGCCCAAATTACCAGATGCCAAGGGGAAATTCAACAAGAACAGCCAGGGACATGCGGACACATTTTTAAAAATGCATTAAAAAATCTGCAAAGAGCCAAATATTCCTCTGTTAAAAAGAAACCCTGACTCGCTTTCTCAGCTGCCAGCCATCATCTCCAAAAATGTACCGTCCTTACGCCCCCCCCCCTCCAGCAAAACAGGCCAAAGAGCATTTCACAAAGAGCCCACAATTTTAACATTAACAGAAATTAAGCTAGGGGATATTCTTAAACGAAAATTCTAATTCACATTATCATTTTTTTTGGAGTGGAAGGGCTGCCAGGAATTATTGAGTGCTACACAGACAGCAAGAGTGGCTTTAACTTTTAAGAATGTAGGAAACGTTTGTTATATGTTCAAACAGATGAGGCGAACAATGGAAGGATTCGATGGGTTTAATAGGGCTGTTCAATGCAAGCTTAACTGAGGGAGTGGATAATGTTTGCATGAGTTTATGTTTTTCTGTTTTTTTCACTGACCTTCCCTGCTGATGACTCAAGTTTAGCGCACAGTAATTGTAAGTTCCTTTTCGACAGGGAAAGGATCCAGCACAAACAGACTTTGGCTTCTTCTTCGTACCATAAATACACTCCAAGTACCTTGCACACAACTTTGGTAGAATAAAAAAAAAAAACACCCCGTTTGGAGAGGCGTATTTGCCATACAGCGAAGTGCGAGCTTCTGGACATGACGCACCACGGGTAACCAGAAAAACACCTCTCCACCCCTCTCTGCCTGGAAATGAAGTTATTTATTATCCATGCTTGAGTTCAGCCCGTTCGTGAGGGCACAACCAAAACCATATTATAGGTCATCCGTACCAAAGCAAGAAGTAAAACAAAAAGCAAATCAGATAAATCATGCCAAAATCAATAAGACTAGAAAGGTAATGTAAAAATCAAAACCAGTTTTTTCTTCAATTACATTTTGTGTGTGTGTGTATATATAACAATATACAAAATTACAATACAAAACAGCCAATCAAATAGCCAGAAACAAAGCATTATTAAGAAGGGAACAAAAAAAGCAAAAGGAAGGGAGGAGGGAGGAAATTAATCAATGTTTCCTGAAACATCTGGGTGTGTTTTGGTAGCAATGCTGTCATTTGTCCTAGAGTCTCAGTCACAGTGACAGGGCTGCATGGTTGAACCGGACAAGTCTGAGTTTGATTTAGCAGATACGTGCATGGAGCCTACATCTCTATGTACTTATCATGAATAGCCATCCGTTTCCATACTTGCATAGCCTGAGTCCAGTATTGTGATTTAGCAAAGCAATGCATTGTATGCACGTACTCAATAATAAATGCAATGCTAAAAGTGTGAGAGGCTGCCCCCGTAGTCGAACGAAACCATCGCACTATAGTTCTCAGTATTCTCACTCTCAGTATTGTATTCCAGTAATACCCACTGGGTGTTGTAGTTTTTATTCCAACTGACCATTAAAATTATTAAAGATTAACTATAATAAGTTTTATTAAAAATAAATGTGTCAAACCATATCCATATCAGATAAAAACCAAAGCCTGAATGACAAGGAAGGCTGAGGAGAGATTAAAATAAATAAATATTTAAAACACAGTTCATGGAACGGGCACTGTTCCAGATGGATATTACTACTGACTGAAAGTAAGTACCCAGCATGCTCCTTGCTCATACAATTGGGCGAAGCATCGGGCCCAGCAGGAGCTGTAGAAAGCAAAAGCGCTGGTCTGTCACACTGTCCAGTGGGACTGGCGGATATTGCTATGTCGCGCCGCAGAACTGAAAAAGAACAGCGCCCCATTCCTTGCATTCTGGTGCCGCGCCAGGTTCCACTTCCGCCAAGTCTTCCAGCACAGAGATAACCTACAGTCCTTGGACAAATACTTTGTAACCGCTCAAAATGCATTGCTGGTCCAGATGCCGATTTCAAGTGAGAGGAAAAAAAAGTTAACTGAGAGCGTTGGAGATGAAAGGAGGAATTTAATGGGCAATCCAGCTTGGTGCTCTGCTGACCAATGAAACCTCTATGGTGGCTTTTTTCACTTGTCTCTCAGACACTAACTTTGATCAATAATATCAGCAAAACTATTAAAATTATTCATTATTATTTTGATATATTTTAGATGAATCAATAGAACTGTACAAATATACCTGTATTTTCTGGATACCACAAAATACAAAAAATGTACTTTAACCGGAAATTAAAATACACTGCGTTAGAGGTGTAAAAAGAAATGATAGTTAAAATTAAGAAATTAAGAAAGACCCATGTATTTAGTGAGAAGATACCTTCTATTCTACAAGTCTGCCTTCAGCCCTTCAGGTCATGTACTCGACAGATGGACGATCAGTCAAAAATACTGTAAATAAGTTTGCAAAAAAAAGTCTGCACTATCTGTCACCCACTTTGGGATTACGTCCAGCTGAGGATGTGACCTAGAAGATTCAGATCAAGAAAACAAAAAAGTCACATAAATTCCAGTAAAAGAGGTTCCTCGGAGCTCTAGGGGACTGATATCCTGCGAGACCATCAGAGAAGTCAGTGTTTCGAAATACGAGAAGTGAAGTGGGGGGGCAGGGGAGGGGTGGTGGTTTGAAAAAAAAAGTGACATTTTTGATTTATGTCTTGCGCCCGTGGGGGGCGGGTTCAGCTTGAGATAACTTAATACGACTCAAGGCTTAGCGGCCCTATTGCATTACAGCGTTTCAAATGACATTTCTGTGTCTGTGGCCTATTGTTCTTCAGTAATAATAAAAAACTGCTATCGGAAAACACAGGGAAGCTGTATCAGAGTTGGGATAAATGGCCGTAACGGTCACCAAGCTAAAATCTAATATTTCTCAGGTACAGAATGCTCCAAGGCACCAGGCGTCAGCGGGTACTTTTAAAAACCATTTATTGGTAAATAAAAGGAATGCACTGCCCAATTATATACCCCTCGATTTAAAGCAGCATCCATTACTTCAAAAACCAAAGTCATATTCACTAACCTACACTAACGGGTTTAGAAGGGACTATGTACTCCAATAGCAATTAACAGACTGCAACTCTTTCCTAGGTACACTGGAATCAGCCTATATCTTGGAGTTGCTTGAAGTTTCCAAAAAATTTAGAACGGAGCCATTATTCTTGCCAACGTTGGCAAGTTTTTGTACAGAATGAGTTTTGCATACATGCACACGACCCAAGCTAGTAGCAGACGGAGCTCAAAACATTCTTTTCTAGAATTCTCCAAAGGAATCGCACTGGAACTAGTTGACCTTCCCCAGAGATCTCGGAGCAAGCTGCTGCAACAACGAATCACAAAATGCACACGAGATGGATTGCAGGGTGCTACTGTTTTAGCAATACCTCATCGTCGATAGAAACTTACATAAATGGTAAATGTGAAAGCAATTCTCTAGAGTGCAAAATAAATCTAAAACTTGTCTTCAGGTAAATTAAATTGCCTGATTTGCTTTTAGCGTTAAAGGCTCTCTCTCGCCGACTACTCTGAGTAAGGGCTTTTAGATAATATTAGATAAAAAAAGGAAATGACCGAAAAATTACTGGGCAGTACAGATTCCTGAGAGTAGCTATTTAATTCTGAAAGCACAATTAGCTTTCGGGCTCAAAAATATCACTTAACTACTAGGTTACTCCACATTCAGTCAGCTATGTAGGCTGCAGTTCAACCCCACCAGCATCAGAAAAGACTGCACTTAAAAACACTTTGCTTTAGTTATTAAAAATGTAAAATTACAAAACAGAGGAGCTTTCGTAGTAGGTTCTTGTTTCACACGACAGCTATACTTTACAGATACAGGTTGCCCTTTTTCCAGGTTGCGTTCTTAGCAGCTGCTCGTAGATATAAACCACACTAAATGACTCCCTCAGGTATGTGCCCATGTGAGAGGTTACCATAGCAATCGAGAAAGATCACACTCTCACACACACACACACACACACACACACACACACACACACACACACACACACACACACACACACACACA
>JAOYSI010001142.1:0-17417 GCA_025775065.1 Hiodon alosoides
TCTATATATATATATATATATATATATATATATATATATATATATATATATATATGTTGTCTTTTACTGAGTTAGAACTGATTTATCAGTTATGGAAGACAATGGTGGTTGAGGTTTGAAATACAACTGCAAAAAATCTGTTGGCAATGCGACAGAACCTGTATTATTGGTAAGGTGCCCAATAAATAAAACGCTGGCCTGTTTTTAAAAAAAAATATTCGTAAGTATGTGCTGAAACATTTAATATAAAATCAGTTTTACATTCTTATGTCAAAAATGTGACATTTTAAAAGTAAACAACGTAATTGTCACTTTTACAATGCATGTAAACAATGAAAGCTAAGGAGCACGTGAAAGGCTACATATTTTATATGGGGAACACATTCTTGTATATATTTTTTAAAGAATGCCTTTTAATATTTCACTCCATTACTTTATGAAAGGGGCAAAACAGCTAGAAACTCAGTTGTGGAAATAAACCTGTTTCAGGTCACAGCCTTCTCGGTCGACCAGCCTTTTGTGCGTTCCTGCCTTTGGTGGTTTTCCTGCTGCTCCTTGGGTTCTGTTTGGGGTTCCTCTTCTGCTGGTCCTGCAGTCGGCTTTCCCAGCGCTGAAGGGATGAACGGAGAGAGCTGAACGGCACTATGCTAAAACTTTCACTGTGGATGCTACCGTCACAGTTCACAACACAGCCCCAGTTCCTCACTACATATTATCAGTCACTTCTCCCAACTCTTTCTCTCTAATCATTCAATTAACATTCCTGAAGCCCATGTGCACTAGTTCAATCACCCTCTGCTTCCATTGGCCCCTGCACCTTCGTATTTGGTTTTCTGTTCCACATATAAGCCCCTCACTAACCCTCACTCTTAGTGAAGTATTGTCAGTTTCATTGTGGTGTATCTGAGTGATCACTCCTGTTTCCGTGGTCCCTAGATGCCTTGCCTTGCCTTGCCTTGCCTTGCCTTGCCTTGCCTTGCCTTGCCTTGCCTTGCCTACCACGTCTTTGTTTGTTCCTTCGAACTCTGACCATTGCTTTTGTCCCCGACAACGTCTGACTACCCTTGATTGCTTTCTCCAGCCTGTACTCGACCCATGCCTGTCTGACCTTCCCTATCAGCACTGCAACTGGGTTCCCCTTAACCCGTGCCCCGTAGAACGTTATAGCTGCATGAGGTATGTATCGTAGCAAGGTTGTCACATGGCTAGTTCGGTGCATGCTAATTGTTTTGTCTCTGAGTAATCATGAAACGAAGTTCAGAAAGCCCTGCTTAAACTGAAATAGTATATCAAATTTACAATGGAAGGTAGGAAGCTCAATGGATCTATGATAACTAAAACCATTTTCTTCATAATCAAGTTTCCCAGTGTTTTCAAAGATGTCAAACATTTCTGCACAGTGCCCCATTCTTTGTATCAGTTTATACTAGGAAATCTTGTTTAGGATTATATCGTACTTTGAAATGGCCATTAGGCACTCATTGAATTCTGTAACATTCTCGCCTGGCAACCAATTTGCATCAGTTTGGAGAGGCGGGGCTAACCTTGTATCGCATCACCAACCGGTCTTTCCATCCCTCCACTAGGCAACCGTCCAGCAGCATCAACCTGAAGTGCAGGATGTGATTATTTATGATGCATATTTAAAGACCAATGCCAGAAGACTATCAGAGGTCATTAGTCAGCAATGCAGAGAAATTTCACAACACCTCAATGTAAATTTTTTTTTACATCAATACGATTTTAAAATGCTACACAGATGGCTGACTGCAAATGAGCGAGATATGCTACTTCTAGAAAAATATATTTATGTTCCATCATTTCAGATGAAACGGGTCTATAAAAAAAATAAAACATCAAATATAATAATCTCCAGCGACTATTGACTGAATAAGCGTAAAACTTCAGGACATATCAAGTAGACAATTTCTTCTTACTCTTCTGAAAATGTATCCGTTAAAATATCTGTTTTGAATGGTCCATGTCATTGTTTACATTAGTATATTTGTGAAATGAAGACGCTGTGAAAAACCGATCCTGTCGTTTTGTAGTCAAGGCAATGAGCCTCACCTTGAGTGCCACTCATAGCACATGATGATGACTTCCTGATTGGGCTGGGGCTGGGGGCAGAGGCATGACGAGTTGGTGATTAAAGGCACCTCAGCCAGGGGGATCGGGGAGGAGGATTTGAAAGTTTCTTTCACCTCCACAACCGTAGTCATCTCCTGGCAGCCAGTCCGGCTGACACTCTTAACTTTGGCATGAATGACTGCAAGTTAAAAAGAGTCCTTGATAGTCAAACGTTGCGTTGTAGCTATAAACCAGTAAGTTAACTGTTAAAGTGTCCGTCTGAATGACACACGTGCACACACAGATCTAATTACCTACAGAGACTATAACATATAACACATGTTTACATATACAATACAAACACACACAAGTGGTTATGAATTCACTTGTTAAATGTTAAGTATATTGTAAGTTTATTATTTAAATTATCAAACTGAGCCATTGTGTTTTATTTTAGATTTAAAAAATATTAAGGATTATTAAGGTTCTGTTTTTACTTACCATAGTCATACTTCTTTTCCATGTACGTGGTCAATGTGAGTTTTATATGACGGCATCTGCAGCGACCTGTTGACAACAGATTTGTCACAGGTATTTCTTAGCGTCTAAATGTATTCTTTCTTTTTTCAAACAGTTGCTTGTCTCATTAACAAACTGCTGAGCTTCAAAAGTTTTTTTTTTTTTTTTTAAATCGTACAGAGAACACTCACCAGAATGTTGATGTTGGCAATCCGAAGCTTGTGGTCTTTCCAACATCACATCCTTTGAAAAATCAACCACTTTCTCATCTAGAAGTTAAAAAATATATACAAAAATGTATGTTTTTCTCACCCTAATGATTTAGACTATGTTCCAATCTTCACAGAAACGACTGAGAAAGTTCTAAAAGAAAAAATGCATGACAGTACTTTTAATCAATTAAAAACGTTTAACGTTTGCTCAACACACGTATACAAATATCACATTATAAAGATCAACGCAATCATTCGAAACTAACCCTCGGCTATATCCGTCACAATAGCTTCGGGAGATATGCAGACTCCTCTGTCGTAGACGGGTAAGTCCTCGCATGCCAGACTCTCGGGCCAGCTGTGGTTATAACGTCTCAAAACGGGCTCGCACCCGTCCTTTGCTCTTTGACACACCGACTTGCAGGGTTTAATTGGATCGTGGAGGAACTCCAGAGTGCAGATAGGAGCGTACATGGCACACAGGAAGAAGCGCAAAGCCGTGCTGCAGTCGATGTCCACGAGCTCTTCGTATTGCTCGATCGCCAATATTGCGTTTTCCTGCGTGCTGTGATGCAGGTGATTGGGCATTCTGGTTATGTTCCAAGGCATAGTCCTACACATAGGGATGTGTATGGGCTCGCAGGGGGCTCCGCACACCACCGTTCCACCTATCCATACACCCAGCACAGCGACCACCACCGAAAGCATGTCCACTTTGGTGTTCAGCTGCAGGGGCATCGACGCGCGATCCGTTTTTATGGGAAAGTGAATGTTCAGAACCTATTAATTAAAACTAATTCATTGATTAGATGTCATTTCGGCAAAGTACATGCTCAACAGGTTGCAGTCACATGTGATAGGATTCTACGGCTATGGTGTGCTCCGCAGGGCGCTGTTGTTTAAATTATAGGACTTGGTTTAACGTGGGACGAATACCAACACCACAAGTGACGCGAGTTATTTCCATCTTTCCTCGCTGGATTTATTTATTATTTTCCATATTCAATGACATCACTCGGATCTTAAAAAAAACGCTTTTTAAGATTGATTCGCAAGGTTTTCGTCGTAGCTCACCCTTGAGAACAATAAGACGCCAGTTTACCTGTCTCATTGTCGAACCTTTTCTAACACAAAATAATATTAATGCTTCTAGCCCTAAAACCTTCACCGACCCATGCTTCCGTCTCCAGTAATAGCGTGCTTAGGTCTAATTCATTCTTAAAGAGTAAAAAGTTCCTGTGAAGTACGAATCACACGGAGCGTAAAGTCGTAATTTCATTTAAGTTATATAAAGCCTCGTGTCAGTAATTACATGTACTGATATAGCCTTTTCACCAAACACCACCTCCATCCATTCATTCACCTTCTGAAACCGCTTATCAAATTCAGGGTCTCAAGAGGGAACACCACCTACGAATGCGTCAGGCATATTAGTGCTGTTATTCTATGTGACATGAACACCTATGCAATACTTTTATAATTTAATCGTTTGCAGCCTCTGTATTGGGACCTGTTCTTTATTTATGGGCTATGGGATTCATAGATAACATTAGAATTGCATTATAAAATGATAAACGTTATTATTTATATAATGGTACTATGGACATACGTTTTATATGATCAAGACTGATTCAATGCAAACGATTCTCCAGCCCTTTCACTGCGCTTCTTCTGAGAAGCAAGAAGTTACGCCGCGTAGTTACGGCTCTAGCGCTGCGCGGCGCTGTGTATTCGGGAGAAAGAAAAGAGCCCATTACGTCGTCCGATTCTTTCATTGTGTGACAGAAGCTACGGGACTAATTTTCTTCTTTCTTAACGCCTAGCGATGTTTCTTTCGGGTACAATTGCTATCTTGTGTTTATCTGTAGTATCGCCCTTGCAGGGTTTTCCGGGATTTGCTGGTCCCCCGATTAAGCCTTGTCTTGCTCCCCTACAATGGGAGGGCAGAACTGTGGGGTATGACCACAGCACGGGGCGGAATACACGGGCCACGATGTCGTATGATGGACTGAATCAGCAAATTAGGGTATTTGAAGAGAAGAGAGGACATGTACCATGTAAGAAGTACGTATATTTTAAGAGCGAACACTAAAAGTTTGATTTTATTCATGAAATTTTATATAGAGATCATATACTTAGCACATAATTAACGAATCATACACATTTTAGTTGAATGAAATATTGATTATACTGTACTATGCTATCGTTGTACAAAGATCGACGTATCGCGATGTTGGCAACTTTCATCTAAATTATAGCTAGGTAACTGTCAAATATAATTGGAAAGGGCGTCTGTTGTTGTTGCTACGATTGCATCCTGGGAAATGTAGTTTATTTTTGCGCAGCCGCGGTTGGTTTTGCTTACTCGATGGAGTTGTAATGAATCCCAAACTGTAATCTTCGATCTCTATTTACTTAATTAATTTTTTTAATTATTTTATTTATGTAAATACATAATAATGATGTATTTGTGTGTTTCTCCTTCATCCTGAGAGAGCAGGACAGCTTGTCTCATATTAATCATTGGATTGCTCTTCCTTGGAGTGGAGGCAATGAACAGGTCAAAGGCCTGAGAGATATGACAGTGGGAGCAGGAACCACAGGGTGCCCTTTTAATCAGCCCTGACCAACTTTTTGCTTCTGAAAGATGCACTTGCAGGCAGTTCAGTGCATGAAGACCGCTGTTTTGGTCTTCATGATGAAACCAGGCAGTTATAGCTGATGGGGTTTTCCACCATGCATTAACTTTTCTAATGGTGAAAATCAGCCTGGAAATACAAATCCCTTCCTTTTGTTTTTGACCCCTAAATGCAGATTTTCGTGAACACTGAATACTTATTTGAGTTTTGTACATGGTCTGGGCCAACCCCAGACATTCTGTTGGGATTCCCTCCTGCCTTCACGTACCAGTGCCCGAGACTGTCGTTTTCAAGCCCCTCCCTCGGACACTGAGGGATCACATCACTGTCCCTGAGCGGCGGTGATGAATGTTCGGTGCTCTGCACTTTTGTCACATTGACTGATGTGCTGAGCGTTTATGGTGCTGTGGTGCCCCCAATGGGGATGGGAAGCAGCTTATCCTGCAGCCATAATCCCCATTTAATCAGAGGCTCAGAATCCACTCGCTGTCCATTAAAGTAACCCTATGTTACTCTCCACCTACAGTCTTTGTTATTAGGGATTTAAACACAGTGAGGTCTCCCTGAATGATGTCAGTTATTTATATGAAATGCGTGCTAACATGCGTGGGTCTTTGTCGCCTTGTGTGAAGAACTGCTGAAATGCCAGTAGGAACCTGATCCACCATTTTCATGTTCTCTGAAATTTAACAAATTTGCGTTTTGAAATCTAAGTGATTTGAGGAAATGTAGCGGAACTGGCAGTAATCGATAAATAAGTTCAAGAGGACACATTTTTCATTCATTATATTTTATTTAGAATCTCATTGTTTAGCAAGCAAGTTTATTTATGTAGCACAATTCATTCATAAAAGCCATTCAATGTGCTTTACAAAGAAAATAGATAATAGAATAAAAACAAATAAAAACATCAAATAAGCAATTAAATGTGCTTCACATAGAAAAAGAAAATAGAAATACAATTAAAACGTGTACGGTACAAAGAAAAATAAAAAAATACAATAGCAATGTGCTTCACATAGAAAAAAAAAATAGAAATTCTAGTATTTATATTTTCTTTTTCTATGTGAAGCACATTGCTATTGTATTATTGTATTGTATTATATATATATATCACTGGTACGTGACGTGCAGTCATGGGAAATCACTTTGTCACTTGCCACACCACGCGTGCCGTTTATGGCCTTATCGTCGGTTCCCTCCATGGTTAGGACCTGGTATTGTTACCTGGGTTCGAGGGGGTGGGGGTGATTTGCAAAGTCATGGTTTACTTTGCTGGGCTGGTAACATTTTCAGTCGGGTTGCTGGAAATGTCAGCCGCTCTCAAGACAAGAGCTGTCAACACCCATTTGTCTTAAACTAAGTTTGTTCCAAGTCGGTTGCCCAGGCCAACGTTTGTTCTAAATAAAATTGCCCTTGCTCTTATTCACAAAATCGTAACTTGTTAAAGTTATTTGATATGTATTCAAAACTAAAAGGAATCTCATGCTTCCATGATTCCTGTGGTATACAGAGTAATTTAAGAAAGTCCACGTTCTGTTTTTTAGATCTCAAGGCATATTCTTCCAGTATAAATAATGATGTGTCTGTTTTTTATTGTTGGTAATTTTGCTTGAATTTGAAATAACACGATATCTTCCTGGGAAATTTTAATTCATTATTTTTTTAATGGAAATAACGGGAATGTTCGACATCCTGCTATTTACTAAAAAAGTTGATTACTTCAAGGGCCAGTTAATTATTAACTCGCACATTGATCGATTGGTTTATGCTTATTTATATATTTTTGGTCATTTATTGATTTGGTGTAAAGGCCGGACACTTATCATGCTAAATTCAGTTTAGATTCGAGCAGAATACTGAGGAATCGCTTCAAACAGTTAGCGTTGGGGCCTCACAATGCCAGTGTCCTGGGTTCATATCCGGTTCTGTGTTGAGTTTGCAGGTTCTTTCTGCGTTTGTGTCCATCCAGGTGCTCTGGTTTCCTCCCACAGTCCACAGAGTTAGGTGTTAGGTGTATTGGCGACAGCAGAATTGACCCTGTGTGAGTGTTGTCGATCTGTGCCCGTTCCTGTGACGGCTTGCCGTCCTGGTCTGGGTGTTTCCTTTCTCTCGCCCTATGCCTGCCGCGTCAGGCACACCACAACCCTAAATTGGACAAGCTGTTTCAGGAAAGGATGGATACCCTGTATGGACTTTTCTCATGTCCTTACAACTATTCATCATCATGAATGAAAACATAAGACACTTTATATTTAAAGGCTTATCCAAAACTCTTTATAAACGAGTATGTCACATGCTCTATGTTTAGCTGTTGATAAATCCTTTATACATAAACTGCATTAACAGCTTGCACATGGATATTTTTGGCTGAAAGCAAAAAAGTGCTGATGTGGCAGCGCTGTCGCGTGTGTGACTTGTCATGTGCCTGCAGGAACTGAATCTGACCAGGTGTCACCTGACTCAGGCTGAAGCTAAAAAAAAGGAATAGTTAGCAGGTTATAAATCTAGCTGAATAGACTTGCAATTCGTGGTTTTTACTAAGTGTTTGTTTATATACTCATTACATAAGAAATGTTTTAATTCATATCTAATAATGAGTAGAATAGCATTTTAAGAGTAAAATAGATTGCAGGATTTAACGATCAGTTACTAGATTAATTTGATTAAATTTAATAAAAATGTTAGCAATGAGTGGACTACATTTTTACATATTTACATAACAATTACTTTGTTAATAACTAACAATGAGGCCATTTTTATTCGATTCTTAGGTACTTTGAATACATCTACCTGTTCAAGAGTGCCGTACTGTTCCAGATTGAGCAGGTCTCCAAACAGTGTGCCAAGATAGCCCTGACCCAAGCCTGGGATCCGTACGACATTCCCGACAACTCCACTTACGAGGACCAGTACTTCATCGGTGGGCCTGGGGACATGATTGAGGTGCAGGAATGGTCAGATAGAAAACCTGCTCGCAAAAGTACGTGTCGCCGAAGAGTAAATACCGCAGCATCCCCAAAGCATCCGTGCTTTATTCAAACTGTCGGTTGTGCCATGTGTTTTATATTGGGAAAGTTTTCCCCTAATTGTTTTACTGAATCTACTTGCATGTCCTGGCATGTAACCATGTTCTCACTTTCTGGTATAAATTGTCTTATAATCGGCTGCGTGTGTGTATTCTGCACGCTTGCATATGTCTCCCTTATGAAACAGAATACTAATGTTTCCCATAATTCATTGCTCATAATGCCAGATACTTAGCCTCAGTTACTGCTAAAAATGCTGCCTGCCAAGGATTCTTTCAAGGATTCTCTCAAGGCCTTGCTTCACGAAGAGAGGACATGTGATCACTTAGAAAATCATCACCATTAAGGGTGTGCTGGGTATTCTCTGTTATTCCTTGGCAGACGAGGCCTGGGTTGGCGTCTACACAGTCAAAGACTGCTATCCTGTCCAGGAGACCTACTCCAGGAATTTCAGCGTGACGACCTCCACCCGCTTCTTCGATTTGCAGCTGGGCATCAGCGACCCCGGCGTGTTCACCCCACCCAGCTCCTGCCAGGCCCCTCGGGCTGAGAGAATGGAGCAGGGGTGCTGACAGTCCCGGAACACCCTCTGCGACACCCACCATGAACAAATAGTGTGCAGTGGTGAGGGAGAAGGTATCAAAACCATTAGTCTACTTAGAGACAAATAAGATGGGTTTTAGAAAAATAGATTAAACTGGGTCAACCCACTGGGGGGGTGGGGTCAAGAGAGGGGCATAGATGTAAGAAAGAATTAAAGACTCTTTTCAGGTACAGTAGATGGTAATGTAGGTGACAATTTTACTTTTAGGTGAATTGTGCTCACAAGCTTGAGTCACTGCTGGGCAAATAAGCCGTGGGTATTTAGCACACATTGCAACGTTATCTCCAATTTCTGTTTTATTTTCGGTATAACAGCACATTAATCTATTTGGGCTGACTTTAAAGCAAGCGCCTCAAAATTTGGTACGGGTACCTTCCAAAAGGAATCTAGGAAGTAATGCCTTTGAACCATTTATTGTCTGCCATATATAGCTAACCCTACCTCCATAACCAAGCTGCTTCCGTTCACAAGTGTAACCAGTGACGTTTCGCTAATCTTGTCCACTTGCTGCTAAACTTAAAGTTTACTTAGTATTAGAATCGATATTAACAAAGTTTTAGTGGATTAAATATATATATATATATATATATATATATCTATATGTGTGTGTGTGTGTGTGTGTATATATATATATGTGTATATGTATTTGTATATATATTGTATGCACACACACACACACAGTATATTCCATCAATGCACTGAAAAATAGAAAAGCACGGCTATCCGTCATTTCTCAGATGTATTCCTAGTGCTACTGATTTACCGAAACACATGAAGCTGTAATTGGCCTGTGTTACTTACTGATTTTATTTATTTAACTTTTTATTGACATCTGTTAATACTTTGTGTTTAGGCATTTTGTATGCAATAAAAGTATGAATACATGTGTTGGTTTATTTCTGCATTGCTTATTAGACCTAATTTTTTAAATATAAAATATTTTCATTAAAATTTCAATTAAAATGTTAAAATGTTCTAACTAGTGAGATGCGACCCCAGAAATCCTTTATAGAAAAAAATGCATTTTCATTTCATATTAGGTGCTTAATTCCCTTAGCTTTTCTCCCGCTCTTGATTGACATCTGTATAGAATTAAATGTTCCAGTTCTCATTGCAAATTTTGCTTTGACTCATCTCATTGGAATGAACGGATTTGTTTGAGAATGCAATGTTGTGCTGCAGATGTTTACCTCAAGATGGTCTCCAAAAACAATGTGGTTTTGTCTGCTCCGCCTCACTGCTGACACTCGACGTAGCTCTAATAATGGACAGCCATGGTAGCAGTTTGAATTCTGTCACACATGTTTACCCTGTCCTCTAACATGCCTTAACCTCAGTTATGGCTGGTGTGGGGTTCCTGCTATCCGAACATCACCCATAGGGAATGCCATCGTTCCTGCTTTTTAGCCATGTCTTAGCATAGTCTGAGGATGATAAGAGAGGACACTGTAGTGCAGAACATTATGGAAAAGCTTAGACCACCCAAGGATTGAAATATGCTTTCCACAAGCAACAAGAGAATAATCTCCTCATCCACTAAATGGTGCTTTTTAAATAGAAGAAAATGTCTGGGGCACCGTGTGCAAAAAGGTATCGTGTCAGTTCTGTTAAGAGAGTCAGGAAAGCTCCTAGACATAACAGCTGACCTGAACTTCTAATGCTGCGTATTTCAGGGTTCTCATGCCAACCTCTTTGTGCAATGAGCAGTTTCATACGGTTCAATCCTCTTCCACCTTCTGTAAAACAATGGGGGCCATATCATTTATTAATTTTTTTAAGTGGGGGAGAGACGCTGTAAAGTCTTGTCTATAAAAAGTCTAAATGAACTCATGCCCTGGGTATTCTGTATTTATATACATACGTGGTAAGTGTTGGATTCATTTTTACTGGTTCAGTACTAGACCAGCTGGACACGTCGGTCTTTTCACCCCTGCCGACCCAAGCTCTTGGCCCACGCTGGTTCTTCCCTAGCCACACCGCACGTAATACCCAGGGTACTTTCCCAACCTTAAGGGATTTATCGTGAAGCCTGCTTTATTTAAATGTTTTTTTCATCCCTCGCGATTGTATTTCGATCCTCTGAGCTCAGGACGAAGAGCCAAGCACACCGCACAAACCAATGGACGGACATGAATCAACAGAGAGCCTTAAATTAAACTGTGCGTTTTTTTGGGGTTTTTTTCCTTTTTTTCGAGGAAGGCGTCAGACATTCACGGAAGGAAAAAAGAAAAAAGATTATTATTGATGTCACTGTCCCCATCAAAGCTATTGGTGGGACTTATGGTTAAACAAATTCAACGTGGTGGTGCGCCTGTTGCCAAACCCTGGCCTCATGGAACTTGGGACGGAAGGACTCCCTTCATGTTATTCCAGGAGAACTCAATGACCTGCGGTCCCCAGTTTTGCTGGCGCACAGGTTAAGAAGTCCAATTTTTATGACTACGGGTAATGGGCCGTTGGAAATGGCTTGATTGATTACGACAGAACACAGTCCCCTGTTTGATTTAACGTGGCTAATATACTGTTTTGCCAAAGAGGAAGTGGGTCAATGACCTAGTTGCGCAGGAGAAATTAACAGATGATTGGGCCCCGCTAGCCCAAATGAGTCGTTCCAGGTCTGATCTTATGCTGAGTCAGAGGTCCTTGGGTGTGCAGTGAGTTTTGCAGTAATGTGGGCACTAATTCTCCATCTGATCGCATCAATGCTTGGATTTATATGTGCAGTTCTTGAGTGCAGTTCAACGAAACCGAGAATCTTATAAAAACGCCGTCCCCTTGGCTTTCGGGCAATTTGGATAAGTGGATAAGTTGTTGCTTTCTATTAACCTTTTTTCAACCTGAACTGTAGACCGCTTGGTTAGAACACTGTTTGCGAGCATGACTTTCGTTATCCTGGTGCCCTGATGGGTCTATTCTTTAAGATCCAATCGTTTTTGTTTGTTTTGTGATGTGCGGCGATGAAGAAGTTCCTCCTGGCTTTAGATTTTCTGTCTTGGCCTGAAGGCTGGTCATCAGTCATATTTAGTGGCAACCTGGACTCAGCCCAGACAGAGCTTTCAACACTTATTACAGCTTTCCCTATTCATTACACGCCACTAGTGTGTTAACAACTGCCATTGCATCAAAGACCGTTCTGTTTTCATATCCCCCTTTATTTTTTAACATTTGGTTTAGCAGTGTCTGTTAATATGTTTAAACAGATTTTTTACAGCCAAATATGTGCAGACAGTAAAACCTTGTGTGAAGGTTAATGACACAAAGAAAAGAAAACGAGTGTCACGCAGGTTGAAACCACATTTTAAATGGTCTGATCCAACAAGGCACAATGCAGTTTGCAATTTATTTACATACTTTTTGTGAATGTAAATTACAAACCAATATCTGTTGTTGTTCTCTGTTAACCAGATGACAATACTGCGGAAAAATGGCCTGCCTAATGGACAAAGATCTGAGGTGCTTACATTTCTAAGGGATCAGACATTGAATGGTGATTAACATGAGTTCAAACGAAGAACTCTCGTGGGGTGTAATCCCTGTGGTTAAATCCTGGAAGGCGGAACAAATATTTCAAAATATTTCAAATATTCCAAATATTTGACGGAGCATCTAGTGAGTTTCGCCTTAGGGAAAATGTCATGTTTGGGCACATAGCTTAAACGTGGAACAAAAATGCAAGTTTACACAACTGCAAAAGTACTTTCCAGGTTGAGAAGTCTTTGCCTTATTGATAATTTGATTGTAATTCATGTGCATACTGTAATGTAAAACACACCAATGTCATCTTTGAAAATACCCATCTGAATAACTATCCTGCAGGTAATAGATGAAATTGGCAGTATAATGTGGCAACAGTTGACAAATGTGCACAGGATGTCAGTCTCAAAATAAAATTTAAAAAGCTGTCGATATCATATCATAACAGGCATGATATCTTAACAGGCATGATATGGACGATCTCCATATCGGCCCTCACTGTCTAACATCTGTGTTTAATTTGGGATCGGTCAGGAAGGTCGGAGTTAGGGCCAACGGGGAGTTGGGGGGGTGAAGAAATCGAGCTGGTAAATTAAAGGTCATCGGCCTCTGATGCTGCCCGTTGCTATACGTGTCTGCACGGCCGCGAGTCACCCGAAACACGTTAGATTTATGGTTGTATTAAAAAGCAATGGTGAAAAACATGAGCTGACCTCCTCGTGAACTAAAGCACGCCAAACTCCTGGAGCACTGTGAGTGATTAGAGCCGGTCGGTTTTAAAGTGAAAATATTCGAGTTTAATTGCAGGAAAGGGTAAACAGCATTTTTTTTCCTTGTTGTTTGGGGAAAATGAGGGGAGGTGATGTGGTTAGCCATGTCTTCTATTCACTGGAAAACATTTTGCTGGCATTGCCAGTTTCCTAGAGCAACGGCGGTGAACCTCGACTCTCCCTGCTGCTCGTTGTGCTTTGTGTTATCGTCCCTCTTTAACCCTTTAATGAAATCGGCAGGTATCCCCAAAGCTGGAAAACTGGGAAACCACAAACTGGGAGTTTCTCATGCACTAACAGAAGCCAGAGGAGGATAACGAACAGAGCTGGGTTTTCATTGGACGAGGTCAACCAGGTGTCATTGGACATTGCGAAGTCATTCGCTGACGCTGCCGTAATATGAATGGCTCGGTCTGTCTTGTTTATTGGTGGTCTGACTGGGTTGTGGAGTCATTGAAATGTTTGCATATCTCTGCATGAATCGGTGTTCTTAATTGATGGTATGTGAAATACAGTGTTGTATGGAAATATTTCTAATTTGCCTAAAACGATTAAAATCAGATGTGAAAATAAATTTCTAAATGGTTATTTGCCATCCTGGACCAATCATTCAAATGTCCGTTGACTTGCTGTGTTAGCAAAAATAAAGATAAGCTTTGCCTGGATATTTTTATGAGTTAAATTGAATGTTACTTCAATTGTTTTGGAACATTTCAATCGTGCAATGAAGCATGTGTTTTTGGTTTGATGTTTTCAGTCGAATATCCCTGGTATGTTATGTTCACTGGCTTCTCAAACTAAGCCCTGTTTTAGTTTAAGAGCATATGGTTTGGGTGTTTCCAGGACCATCGAGAAATATTTTCATCACAGCCAAGTCAGCAAGCACAATAACTTAACTTTGCTGCTTAAAGCAGTGGTACCTTGACTGAGGAAAGAATCTTAGGCTGAAAGGGTTCACTGGATTCGGAGGGAAAAAAGGGTGGAATCAGGGATAAATTCAGAACAACAGAAGGGCAGGTGCATTCAACCACCAGGGAAAAAGCCCCCACCCAATCCAGGATTTGTACCATGTCAGGTCTAGAACCACCACTATATAGTCAGGGCGGGGCTATTAAACCACTAGAAGCTTGACACACATGCAAACGATAGTTGGAAAATCATCAATCTAAAACACATTTGAAACCCGAGGGTCTTCACCTCACCTCTGTTTGCACGGTAGTTCCCGAGCCACACATGGAAACAGAGAGAAGTTGTCACCATCATCCACAAATTGCCCAGTGGTCCAAGTAGCACTAACCTGCCTCCCAATACAGGTATGTTCTGCCCCTTAATATCTGCCCCTCTTCTCGGGTCCAATGGCCCAACTGTAGGCCCAGCTTTCTGTCATTACCTGGGGGTCTCTACATACTCTACAGCAACAATGAGTGAAGTAAGCTATCAATAAAACGACAGCTTCGATTCACACAACAGAGTGATGAGGGGGGACCAGGAACCAGCAAGTTCTGCCCACACATTGGGCAGGGAAGCAGAAAACACAGCAAACACCCAACTGGAAAAGCAACCTGTACTTGACTGTCAAATGATCATTCGGGAAAATAAGAACATATGAACAACAAGGCCTCTGAACAAGAAAGAGAGCTCAGCTTCTGGTTGACACCCAGCTGAAGCCTGCAGCTGACTCTTTTGGAAATATGCTGTTGAATTAATCCAACATTAAAAAGTGGTTTGCACCTTTAGACGATTTTCTCAGCGCCGTTTGAAGGAATTGCGTTCCTTCCGCTGTGCTCCAATGTCCTTTCACGGTCACAAAGCAGTCATGGATGTTAACGCCACACTAACTGAAGATTGATAATGTCAATGTCCAAAGTACAGACTTGTCTCTAAGCACATCGAGCTTCTCTTATGTATTTTCTTAGGCTGCACTCACAGGTGGCTATATTTTATTCAGCCACTGACAGCTGACATTTGTTAACACCTAACCGCAAAGACATTTCCCAAACAACCGTGTCATCAAGTTGACGTTTCTTGGAAATATACAAACCCAAAACCACAGCCCTCTTTGGAAAACTTCTGCTTAGACCACAGACAGTTGTTGGAGGGGAATACCTGTTTTAACGTCTTTATTTATTTAACGTCTTTATTACGTCTGACATGCGATTGTAGTTTTTATAACTGTAGTTTTTAAGCAGCAGGAGTGGAACAGTAAGAGACGGGACACATGGGCAAAAAAGTCTTAAAAGGATTCGTATCCACCCGGATACGAGTTCATACCCAGCTGCCACGGACTCACCGTTCTCTGTTCAGTTTTTAGTTTTGTTGTAGTTTTCATGTTTACCCACTAGATGTCACCCATACTCAACGTTCGCCTTAATTATTACATGTGTTCGTCATTGCTAATCAGTCAGTTTGCCCAGCACTCCCCTGTATATACCAGTCTTGTTTTGTCACTCGTTGCCGGATTGTCTTTTGTTTTATGCCAAGCCTCTCCTGCCTTATTCCTTATTATCGAGTTATTCTTGAAATCAAGTCTTAGTCGTTGTCATAGTCTTTTCGTATCCTTTTTGTTTGCTTTTTTGTCTCGTTTGTTTGTATGTGTGTGCGTGGTGTTTTCCCCTAAAAACGGATTTTTCTGTAAATTCTAATCTCACTATGTGCTAAAATAAAGTTAGTGTGGTTTCTAGCAATTCAGAATCAGAACAAGGGTTCAGCCACACTGCAATAACAATGATTGTTTTCTCCATCATTCCATGGTTTGATTCATAATCATGTGGTCTGTTTAGGTAGTCAGAATTTAGGTTTGGCTAAATACTTTTTCATTATGTTTTGAAGGATATGCTGTGTTTACCCAGTTCTGGTGGACCAGAAAAAAAACTCTACTCTGTGCATAAACAATGGAGTCAAATACATATTTTAAAATATGTTTTATTTGCTTTAATTTCATTACAATTTGAAATGCATGCAATCAGCATACTTATTATCTGATTTTTTAGGATTTAAGATTCTAATGACTCTTTCTGGGTGCCTGGTATTGGGGCCCATTTGGAATAGTTGTGAGCGTTACAATGCAGTGTGTAATTCAGAGTACAGAACAAGTCAAAACAAAATCCTTACTTGTTAAATGTCGTTTCTTATATCTAGTCAGGTTTTGGTGTAAGCAGCATGGACCAATCCTCCCTGTTGTCAATGGTCCAGGTTGGTGGTGTGGGGAGCGTTTTCCAGGCACATGTTAGGTGACCCTTCGTCACACGATTGCTTCCAGCAGGACAGTGCACCACGTCACACAACACGCATTGTCTCGGAATGGCTACAGGAACGTGACAGCGAGTTCACTTTACTCAGCCAACACAGCCCCAGACCGTAACCCAATAGGTTAAGGTCATCTTGGGATGAGATGGAACGGACTGCACAGGTGTCCATTCCGCAGCAACCACGTGATGCCATCACTTCATGGACCAACATCCCTGCGGAACGTTTCTGACTCTGTAGAGCCCATGCCCCGAAGAATTCCGACTGTTCCGCAGGCAGCTAGATGGGTGTACCTAATTAATCGGCAGCTGGGTTTTCCAACCTCCTAACACTTTAATGTTTAACCTCATACCCTTTCATGTTAAAATGTACTTTGAACACAACCATCTTCCATAAATCACCATAGCCATAAATCATTGTTCAGAGAGTGAAGGAGACACGATGAGTTATTTACCATGGCGTTATAGTATTCCTCAGTCAGCTCTCGCTTCAGTATATATTCAGTGATATTGCTGAGTCATACGGTTTCACGAGACATCCTGAAAAGATGCGGAAATAAACAGGTGACCTCAGCCTCCCTGCACAATTTACAGCAGTTGAGAAACGGTGGGAAATCATCCATCCAGCGAGACGTACTGTGGAATGCGAAGTCCCCCATCATGCCGTCAGGCTGAGAGTCCGAGCGTGACGTAAACCCTGGTGAAGAGCCGCAAACTTGTGAAGAGAGCTTCTGTGATGGGGGGGTGGTCATAATTGTTGGTTTTATTTAAGGTTATTAATCAAGCTTGTGTGACAGAAGAGGAAATCAATTCCAATACCCGTTGGACTTTAGGATGAGTCATGACAATATCTAT
>JAOYSI010001144.1:0-17416 GCA_025775065.1 Hiodon alosoides
ATAGAGAAGCGTGATTCGTCACTCCACAGAACACGTTTCCACTGCTCCAGAGTCCAGTGGCGGTGTGCTTTACACCATTCCAACCGACGCTTGGCATTGTGCTTGGTAATGTAAGGCTTGCATACAGCTGCTCGACCATGGAAACCCATGCCACGAAGCTCCCGGCACACAGTTTTTGTGCTGTTTTATGTTTTTGTTTGTGATGTTAATGCCAGAGAAGGTTTGGAACTCTGCAGTTATTGAGTCAACAGAGCGTTATGCACTATGCGCCTCAAAAGTCGGCAACCCCGCTCTGTAACTTTACGTGGTCTGAGTTGGCTGAGTTGCTGTGGTTCTTAAACGCTTCCCCTTTGCAATAATACCAGTCACAGTTGATCGTGGAATATCTAGGAGGGAAGAAATTTCACAAACTGACTTGTTGCAACGGTGGCATCCTATTACAGCACCACATTCTAATTCAGTGAGCTCTTTAGAATGACCCATTCTTTCACAAATGTTTGTTAAAGCAGGCTGCATGGCTAGGTGCTTGATTTTATACACCTGTGGCAATGGGACTGAATGAAACACCTGAATTGGTGTGGCCCAATTTTTTTGTCCATATAGTGTGTATATGTGTGTGTGTGTGTGTGTGTGTGTGTGTGTGTGTGTGTGTGTGTGTGTGTGTGTGTATATATATATAGTTTATATATATATATAAACTACAACTAGAAGAATAAAACCGTTGTTCATACCGGTTACTTTAGAAACAGAAAATACATTTTGGAATATTAACTCATTTTTGACTGCCTTTTTACAGCATCTTTAAGAGAGAAATGGGAGGAGACAGGCAAATGAGGAACTCGATAGGTAGCCGTCTTGGGAATGATCAATAGTTTAGGAATTTTTTAAGGATTTCTTTTTTTTTCTGCTTCTTTGCCCATCTCTTTCTATATGGACATAAATAGACAGTGGAGTTTTAAGGGATACTTCTGTTTTACAGTCTACATGAATTTACACTTCTGATCACTTCCTAATTTACAGTAATTAATATAAAAACACATTACCCATCTGCGCAAACATATGTTCTAATATTTTAAGCTTGTTTCAAACACTCAATTGATGGTGGTTAGCAGTGTTTCCTTTAGACAGCAGTTACTTTAGCTTAATTGGAATCACATAATGAGCTCATTGAACCAAACTGATTAAGTTAAAGGAATTAAACTGTGCGAAAGACAACCAAATTATAGGTGAGGATCTGGCATATTCAACAGTTTAACCTTCGAATCATCGATTCTTACACGATGGTATGAGTGAGAATAGCAACAAGACACAAGGTGGTCATCTTGCATTAGCAAGGTCTCTTTGCCGTCCAAGCTCTTCTACTTCTAGGACCAGAAATGCAGTGGTCGGAAGAGGAAAATTAGTTCTGCTGACGTGAGATACATCAAATAGACGTCCCATTGAAATCGGAAGTCCAGCACTGCTATCAGCCCTGAACGCACAGAAACAACTTGAAACCAAGTACACCTCGCTGCAGACTTGTCAGAAGTGGTCTTCATGGAAGATTTGCTGCCAAAAAGCCATTCCTCCAAAGATTAAACAAAGCCAAGAGACTCACCTACGCAGCAAGTGCTCTGACAAATTAAAATTTAAGATTTTAACTTTAAATTCAAACAAGAGGCAGTTTGTCCATAGAATAGATATCCCTACACGGATAACTGTCAGCAACAAACAGTGAAGCAGTGAGGTTCACTGCAAGTTTAGAGCAACCCCAATTGGGCACCCCCAATGTTGAGAAGTACAAGCAAATTCTCATCCATAACGCAATCTCAACAATGACCCCAAACACACGGCCAAGGTCATTAAGAACTATCTTCAGCGAAAAGAAGAACAAGGAGTTCTGCAACAGATGGTATCAATCAATCAATCAATCAATTTAGTTTTATAAAGCTCTTTTCACATATCACAAAGATGCTTTATATAGAGAAAAATATGAGTGGTCACACCTACATGTATCTATGGCAGCATACAAAGGGAGTGAGTGCCAAAAAAAACACATGGCCATGAAGGTGGTCGAAACCCATCCCGCCCCACCAAAGGCAGAACCCAGCCAACTACAGGAATGGTTCTTATCGCGATAAATTTCTAATAGCCACCGTCACTGTCACAGCCCACTATTGACTATATGCAAGTTTAACTAGATATGTTCTTAATCTTGCTTTAAATATAGAGATTCCCAATTCCCGCATAAATTTTGAGAGGCTATTGCATAGTTGTGGAGCTCTATATGCAAATATTCTTCCTCCAGATTTTGATTTGGGTATTCTTGGTGTATATTGATTCCCAGCCTCTTGTAAGCGAAGTAATCTAGATGGGATATCCGGGACTATAATATCTGTTATATACGAGGGAGCTAGCCTATTTGAAGCCTTAAAAGTTAACTAAAGTAACTTAAAATCAGCCCGCTGCCTTATTGGCAGCCAATGTAATGAAGCCAACGCTGGTGTGATGTGATCATATTTCTTATGTCTAGTATGGATTCTAGCAGCTGCATTCTGAACAACTTGCAATCTATTTGTAGCTGTATGAGCTCCACAGAGCCCTGATCATCATCGATGCAGTCATGGAATTACCTGGACAGACAGAAGCAAATGAGACAGCCAGTCTGTAGACGAACAATGAAAAGTTCTCCAAGATTCTTGGAACAATCTACCAGCTGATTTTCTTATAAAAAAAGAGAATTTATGCAGTTTTAAAGGCAGAGGGCAGTCTCCGCAAATATTGATTTATTACTATTTGTTTTTGTTGGGTTTTTTGTGTTTTCTTTTAGTTTTTTTACTGTTTACTGCCCTTTATAGTATTATATTTAGAAACTTTTCATTTCAATATTTTTGAAAGCATCTTCACTCAACATAATGTGCCTAGAACTTTTGCAAAGTACTGTATTTATAAATGTTTTTTTTTTAAATTAAAATGCTGTGCTCTAGTTTTCAGAATTTGTTTCTTTTTTTTAGGCTTTACAGACCACTCCATGGTTGCAAATCAAGGTTAGGCAATTTTTAAACTTGATGTTTGTCTTTCTTTGTATTGTCAAATTTACCACCCTGGTTCCCACAAAGAGATGGTAGCCCTCTTATTATATTAAGCGATCACTGCCTTGCTTGAAATGAATTCAATTAATGATGAAATGATGAAAGGAAACTCTTCTATGATGGGAACTCAATTGATGATGGTTTAGCAGTTACTTTAGCTTAATTAGAATCACTTCATTAATCACTTTAAAATGCGTGGTTATGTTCCATTTCATCTTATTTTAGTTTGTTTTCACAGGTTTCACTACATCTACCACAAGTGATGGTGAAAATGATTTTTCATTTATTTGTAAATTGTAACCACTCTTTAAAGGATCTATTTGTGATGGATAATTTCATGAATAAGTATAGGTATAAAATGTATGTATGCAATACACTTTCATCTCATAATCATAGATTTCAATCACTGAAAGTTGTTTATAATGGAATATAATTTAGTTTGATAGTTTCTGAGGGAGTTGACCAACTGTTGTTCCTCAATTATTAAAAACTTGCAAAACTCAGTAGGTTCCTTATACTCAATTGGTAGCTTAAACTCCTGTCTATCAAAAAAGCAGTTTATAATTTACCTTACTAAAAAAAAGTCACAAAATAAGTTTTGTCTCTCTTTTCACGAATGCCTGAAGTATGTACGGTGGCCCTGAAATTATTTTTTTTGTCTAGATTTGTTCATGCTTTGCTTTTGTATATATGTTTTGCGCTTTGCACTTCAGGGCCAACGTAAGTACGCCTTATATACACTGCAATCCCCCGACTTTTGTGTCCCCATGTGATCTGCCTTTTTTTTGATTGGAACGTTTTCCTCAATCATACCCATGAATATGCCCAATGAATAGTTTTTAAAAGAAAACCAAGCCTTCTCTGTGAAATATTACTTCAATATAGCAGTTAGAGCTGAAATATAAGAATTGGCTGTCTGCCATCATGAAGCGTCTTGTAGCAGAACAGATTAGTGCCATGCCATTGATAAACATTTTCAAAATATGGCAAACACAACAGTGATAGGGAAAAAGAGAAAGAACTAAATAGACGGATTCAGCTAGTTGTTGGCAATGACATTAAAGCAACATGCAACTGATGTTTATTCAAGCACACCATGTGCACCTCTTATAACAACCAGTTAGAAACTTCAGTCTCAAGCTAGCAGATATATTGTAACTAGCTAAACTGTTGACGTTGGATATTGACGTTGGATGCTGACGTTGGATCTTATACATTAACATTATCTACACATAAAACATATCACACATGAAAAAGACTATTTAAAACACCTGATTAATAAATACTAAAACAGCTAGCCAACCTAACCAAATTTTCTATCTCCCCCTCCAGACCCACATTTTTCAGTTTCTGTAACTAACTGGCCAGTCACTCACCAAAGTTAAAGAGAGGCTGTTGAAAGTGAAGGTTGTAGACGTACAGGCTGCTCTGATTACGCCATTGGAAAAACATAGCTTGCTAGTACAATATAGAAAAGA
Source organism: Hiodon alosoides (assembly GCA_025775065.1). Lineage (NCBI taxonomy): Eukaryota > Metazoa > Chordata > Actinopteri > Hiodontiformes > Hiodontidae > Hiodon > Hiodon alosoides. Next base: position 4,550 of record JAOYSI010001144.1, read on the forward strand.
AAGTTAAATATTAATTATTTTTTCAATGTAGCTATACCAGACTATTTTGGGCACGGAGATTCAGTGATTTGTGTCCATTTATTTTTTCCCTGGACCTGCCTGACCTTCCTTGTGTCTCTCTTCTTTATGCAGATGACTTTACTGGACTTAGGGTCTTTACTGGCAACTTGGAAGGTTAGTGAAAGCCCATGTATTTCAACAGGAATACCTGCAGTAGGCTTTATAAGGGCACATTACTGAACTTTCAAAATAAGTCAAGATTTGGACAATGTTGCTTATGCTATCATTTTGAAGTGAGAAAACACACAGCATCACTAAAAACTATAAAACAATGTTTAAGAGACATTTTATACCATCTCATGTGTCTGCTTGACTTTAATGTAATCCTGCTGTAGTATAATTTATAGTGTAGTTTCTCTCTTAGAACAAATATTGAGCTGTTACACGAAGCAGAATCATCTTTTTTGTTGCATTTTATATAACAGTAAACAACTAATTTTCTCTGCTATTGCTTTCTGTCCTGAACTGCTAGCCCTACTTTTTGTAGTAATCATCGCAGTGGTGCTCCTTGTAGTCCTTTGCGTGGTTGTGGTTCTGCTGCGTTACAAGTATCACCACAAGGGCAGCTATCACACCAATGAGGCCAAGGGAGCTGAGTTTGTTGAGACTGCGGAGGCTGCACTCAAGAATGACCCCTCCCTCCGGGAAGCCATGGACGAGAGTAATAAAGAGTATTTCGCCTGAGACAGGACAACCCAACTGTGTTTGCTGCTGCACAGCGGGAAGAAGTACCTTTTGTTAAAACATAAATAAATTAAAATAAAAAGTGACTGCGCCATTGAACAATGTATATAAAAAGTGTTAACCTATTTTTCTAGTATTTTTCCACACACTCCAGAAGGCTTCACCTGACACTCAAAGATCAGCTCAATAGAAATTTAAAGCCTTTCTGATACTGAATCTTGGTCTACTTTGTATTCTTCTGCAGATAAATATTAGGTTGTTTGGACTTATCTCTGTAAAAAACCATCACTGAGAAATGAGCCTTCATGCCTTGACAGCTCATTTTGGACTCAATAACTATCAAAACAAAAAGGGCTTGGCACTACCAGAAATAAGGAAATCAGACATTTTAGTTTTATGATTATGCCCTGGGAGAAAAAGGCTTCTTAAAAAAGTGTTGGACAGTTGCTTCAAAACCATCGTGGACTATTTCTTGTGTTATCAGATCAATTTTCAGTCTACATATTTGGCCTCCCACTTTAAAAAATGTATAACACCAAAATCACAAATAGCAATGGGATTAGAATCACCATAATGGATGCCTATTTGCCTCAATGCACAGTATTTAAATAAGAAATTTGTCAAGGGCCAAACTATTTTAATATTTTTAATATTTTCTGTAATGATCTAACTACACTAACTCTTAATGCAACAATTTAAGAACCAGCTTACTCATTCAAAACATATTAACATCTTAGCAAATAGCTATGCATAGAAAGCAAACAGTTAGCAATTCTTATGTTGACTTATGTTGAACCAGTTAGTCCACATTTTATATCAATGCTGATCACCATTTTGTTTACTGGGGTATAATCTTTTCTTGTTAATTAGTTCATTAGTATTGTTAATTAATGACATGTTTTTACTTATCAGTCCTGTGAAATCAGATGCCTGTAAGTATTGGGATTATATAAATCATTCTAGCATAATCAAACTGGCTGGGGCCCAAAATAAAAAAATGACACCCTGCTAATTGCACTTTACATAACTTGCTTAATGGACAGTCCATTTCTATACATTACATACTTATAAAGATTTGTATTTTTATCGGCCCAATTTTGAATGGCTAATTGTGCTAAAGTATCTCAACTCAACGTCACAAATCCTATCACCACACACGGGGGTGGTGAAAAAGTCTCTTCCAATTCCAGTCACATTTGAGCCCACTCAAGAACTTCAGCACCAAATTGTTGGCCAGGAAGCCATTAGGAGATGCTGGTGAGCCAGGAGACATCATGTCGATTTACCCACCCTAGCCCAAGCAGCCGCTAATTGTGCGCCATTGCTGTGCTTACTTACGTGACAATTTAAAAATGACATAAAATGGATTTGAATCAACCAACTCCAGCTCATTGCGTTCAGTCTGCGGTTGGGTGAGTGCCTTTACCAACTGAGTGACACTTAAATGTATCCATATGAAGTATATGAAAGTATCTATGTTTGGGGTGTGTGATTTATTTGAGGTCAAATAAATGCCAAGATTTTATTTATGCCAAGATTATTAGTATTCTCTAATATGTTGCTTATAATTTAATGTTTTTGTCAATATTAAATCATAGGAACATGTATACATGCATTGCGTAATGAAATCCCTAGTTCAGATAAATTTGTTTTGCTTTACAACGAAGTGTATGTGAATGACAAAAACACATTTAAAAAATGGTGTTCAGTTTCAATTATTATTCCTTGTTGCTTGGAGGTGTAATAAATCAGAACAACAGAATCAAAATTATGCAGGTTATTCTGAAGATGGCAACTGATGAAGTCAACCTATACTGCCACTGGATTTGCTTAGATCTGCACTGGGAGCCACGGCATGTTAGTTCAACTTCACAATGAGCGAGGCCTTCCTCTGACTGGGGGCAGATTAACCCAGCTGTGTCCTATTTCCTCTGTTGCTGGCACACCCTTTGAAGTGGAGGTAAAGAGCTGGCAGATGCTACTGAGGGGTGAGCTGTGGGCGCAGAGGACAAAGAGCTCCACAGAGAAGGCCCTAGCAGCACTCCAAAGGATCAGAGCAAAGGGCCCCAGAGAAGCTGTCGCCATATTAAATACAGCTGTGAAATACAGGACTGATCGATTGAACAATATGAATAAAATGTTACAAACTACACATATAACGAAATGTTCTATTAAATAAAACAAACCAGATAAAGGCTAGTTAAAAATGACAAATTTTACTGGAGAAACCAAAATATATGATGTGACCCTAGTCATTGTTAACTGATAAAAAATAGGATCAGCTAATAACCATAATTATGTGATCACTAAGTCACAGTAATATTTTACCTGGGTTTGTTTTACATTTGTTTTGCACAACATACCTAACACTTTGAAGGTACAATTTTATTTTTTATTTTTTATTGTACATTAATTGTTCATTAAAAGAAAAAAAGAAAAAAAGAAAAAAAAAACACACATTTGTTGGTTACATTCAACCCCGTTGCTATGAAACGCCTCAAAAAGCTCTAGTGCAACAAATTGCCTTCAGAAGTCCCATAATTAGTTGAAATGAGTCCACCTATGTGCAATTAAATGTGACATGGTCTCAAAATAAATAAACCTGTTTCTGGAAGGCCCCAGAGTTTGTTAGAGAGCATATCTAAAAAAATAATATCATTAGGACCAAGGAGCTAACAAAACAAGTCTGGGATAAAGTTCTGAAGTACTAGTCAGGATTGGGTTATGAAAAAATATCTCAAACATTGAATATCCCACGGAGCACTGTTAAATCCAAAAAAATGGAAAAGAATATAGCACAACTATGATGCTGCCTTAGAGAAGGCCATACACCAAAAATCAGTGACTGAATAAGAAGAGCATTAGTCAGAGAAGCAACCAGGAGGCCAATGGTAACTCTGAACGAGATCTGGAGCTGAGATGGGAGAAACCATCCAAACTTTTGTAGTTTGCCAAAAGGTATGTTGGAGAAAAATGTGGAAAAAGGCACAAAACCAAAAATTTTTGGCACAAAACCAACACTGCCTGTCGCCCTGAGAACACCATCCCCAAGGTGAAGCACGGTGGTGGTATAATCATGTTGTGGGGATGCCGTTCAGCGGCAGGGACTGGAAAACTGGTCAGGATTGAGGGAAAGATGGATGGAGCCAAATACAGGGCAATTCAAGAGGAAAACCTGTTTCAGTCTGCAAGACACCTGAAACTGGGCAGCGGTTCACCTTCCAGCTGGATAATGTCCCTAAACACACAGCCAAACTACATTGGAATGGTTTAAAACCGAGAGCCTGAATGTCTTTGAATGGCCCAGTCAAACCCTAGACCACAATCTGATTGAGAATCTGTGGAAAGACTTAAATTGCTGTCCACATCCGACCTGACAAAGCTTGAGCAATATTGCCAGGAAGAATTGTCAAAAATTGCAGGATCCAGCTGTTAGAGACTTACCCCAAAAGATTCACAGCTATAATTGCAGCCAAATATGGTTCAAGTATTGACTCAGGGGGGAGAATACATATGTAACCAACTAATGTCTATTTTTACCTTATTAACTTTTGTGTCACAATAAAAAATATGTTGTACCTTCAAAGTGATAGGTATTTTGTGTAAAACAAATGGTAAAAAAACAATAAAATCCAACTTAATTCCAATTTGTAACACTACAAAATATGGAAACGTTCATGAATACTTATGCAAGGCACTGTATGTGTGTACAAGCAGTCAGCATAAGATGAGGTATAGTAGTTCTTGCCAGCATACAAGTATTTTCTTCAAATTATCCCCCACAATGCCAAGCCTTAATATTTTTCTGATTGTGTTTAGAACTTAGACATTTTAATACAATATATGACTTATTTATATTTATATTATATTATATTTATATTTATAATATATTGATATATATATATCATGCTTGCTGTAAAGTATAGGCTTGAAATTGGCATCTTATGCAAGCCCCCGCAACCAGTTTATTACCATACCATGAACAATGACCTAATTTTGTCTGATGAAAAGTTTCTAATTAACAATGTGCAGAATTCCCCCCCCTGATCTTTAAATGAAAATGGCAGTAACAGTATAAAAGTGAAAATGTGCCGTCCCTGGGTGACCAGAAATGTGCTGAGATTGGAGTGCAACCAAATGTATCCATTATTCTTTATTTTTATTGTACTTGCAGCGCTACAACCCCCGACAAATCACAATAACGTACAGAAATCTATGTAGAGTTAATATATTTTATTTCACATCATTTGAGTTGTGCCATCATCTGCATTCAAAGCAACGTGGAAATGACAGTCGGTTAAGCCCCTCCACCTCCTCCGAACAATCTGTCATTTTATTCAACATAGCCCAAATTATTGCCTGTACAAAGAAAAGGCTTGAGGCTATTGGAGAGGTGTTCCTGCTGTTTCAAATCAGATTACCTTCAGGAAAACATTTCCAATAAGTTGCTATCCACTTTTTTCCTTAAGGAACACCTCTGAACTTGGCTTGTAGTCCTGGTAAAAACAATGACAATAACACAGCAGTGGAAAATATTTTTGAGAGTCCACTGTGTATTGTATTACTTTAAAATTATTTACCCTAGTTTCTACCCCTTCAATCGATCAATCAATTTTATTTTTATACAGCGTTTTTCACATGTTGCCATGTCACAAAGACGCTTTACATACAGAAAGATACAGTATGTCCCAGGCCTGACCCCCCAAAAGCATGCCAGTGGCAACAGTGGCAAGGAAAAACTCCCTAGGCTTACAGGAAGAAATTTTGAGAGGAACTCGGCTTAGTGGAGGAGCCCATCCTCTGCAGGCTGACACTGGGAGCTGAACGAAACATTAACAACGAAACATTTTTTAAAATCTCACTAGCTAGTTAAAATTATGTCACTATTACATTTCTGTATCGTCCTTTTTAAATCGTTCTTAGCAATGGTACATGCTCGACTTAGTTGGGGAGTTGTTTGACCTATGTCACCGCATTGTTGCAATAAGGTCTGGCTCAGGGCCTGCGTTGAGCCAGCATTGTCAACTTTAGGCTGCATCAAAAAGCTCGTCTAAATTTTACCTGGCTAAGGGACACCTTTATACATTTTGTGCAGATTCAGATAAAATTGATGAGAAAGTCAACTTCCCAATGTTTACAAACGAACTGTTTAAGCACTTACTAAGAACCCATAATATCATATGAATATTATCTTCCATTCCCATAACGATTAGTAGAATCATAAATGTGGATGGGTTTAATGTGAAGACCAACAAAATCAAGAAAAAGCAATTATGTTGTGCTGCAGCTTCGCAAGTTCACCAAAAAAATCATATGAAAACATATTAGGCAGGCAACATTAAGGTTATACATGCATTTGTTATTACCCAGAGATTTTACATTTATTAAATATTTCTCTCCTTTATGTTACTTAATGTTATGTCAAAACACCGGCGTCTGATCGACTTACACTGCCATACAGTGTAATTGTGCTTTTTTGCGCAGATATTACTGTTTTATCCTTTCCCGTTATATCATTGAAGGCACTGGGCTAGTTTTGACTGATATTCTCAACAACGTTGTTGTCTTTTCTTTAAAAAAAGACTACTTTTATAGCTTCAAAATAATTTCCTCTGCAAGTGTGTATTCAAAATCTTTTTGCTCTTGCTACATTGCTTTCCTTGACAGAAAAAAATTCATCACAAGGATAACTATTTGATATTTAAACCTCTCAGAATTTAAAGCTTATTCCATAGTTAAAATTATATTTGTCATTTAAATTTTTTTTATGGTCTTGACTATTAGTTTAACTAACATGGCAGTTAAATAATCCTTAATACTGAAATTGTATCATGTTTAGCTAAAATGTTACTTTACCTTAATCACAATAATTGAATAATGTATAATTTGCGTAAAAGCTCTGGAAAAAACACAAAATTCATGTTTGTTAAAATAATCTAGATTTAATTATAAAATTGTCTAGATTGATCAGTTATGACAAATAGCAGTATTTACCTCTGCATGCCCTGCCCTTCTAATCTAATGTCTTGTTAATAAGTACATCAACATATACTTCCCTTCTGCAGGGGAAACCCACACCAATCGATAAAATCATTCATAAAAGCCATAATTGGCTCCAGGGAGTACACAGCATCCCACACTAGGCACTCTATCCATACTTCCCAGTATATTAAAAAATCCTCCTTAGCTAGTCCCAATCCTGTGACAACTGGCCACACAATACCCAGACAAGACTAAAAAAGTCTGATCGTTCCAGACTTATCTTCTTGATCTGCTTAAAAAAGACCACCCGCAGTCTTTGCATTTCCACATTCATTGAAACTCTGGAAAAAAAAAACATACTTTGGACTTTGCTAGGCACATCTGGCCTGTCTAAATGCCTACAAAAAGCCAATCTAGCATACCTCAACCAATTTTGTTGAACATAATTAATCCTCCGTCTTTGACTATTGTGACATGCAACAATATTAACATTATACCAATACCTATTAGAATGACTCACCAGCAGCATTAAAATAAATACTTCCAACCTTCAGGTGTTGAGGGAATTCACAATGCTGGGGAAAAAATGCAAAGCTCCTTTCAGTGTTTAGACCTGCAAAATTCTCATAATGTTCAGAAGTTATGAACTGGTAGTGTTCAAAGTTAGCTAGCATTGCACATGGTTGACTGGCTAAGTTTGCACATTAGCTAGTAGCATTATAGCAAGCAAAATTACTATTACACTGAAAGAATATAGTTGCAAACAACAATTCCTCCTCCTCCCATCATCAAAGAGTATGGATCCACGGCCAATGATTCTATATCTAGCCTCAAGAATGGTCTACATTGCATACCAGTGCAGGACCACCATGAATCACATTAATCTATTCAGTGACACAGGATAGTGACTATCCACCAAGCAAAGCACAGTGATGGTATGCCAAGCATACTGAAAATGCCCTTCTGCCAGTTCTTCCTTGGCATCTGAAAAACAAACACCATGATGTAACATTCCTACATCTTTCTCAGCAACAGATACCCACCTATAAGTTTATATAGGCAAACTAATTAATTGTCCTTACTTGTCAATGAGCAATAGCAGCCTTTACACACACTAGTCCTATAGACCAGTGCAGTTGATGTTTTACACTTCAATGAGTGTAATATTGTCAAATTTTAAGCCCCCCCAAATAAAATAAAAAAATGGAATACATGCTTTAATAAACTAACAATTTCAAACCCTTTCCAAGTCAGATATAAAACATATCTGCATATGGCAGATGCAAACATTTATAAGGATTTCATATAAAAAACAGATTTGGAAAATATCTTCTATGGTTGAGGAGCTGTCAGATTTTTTTTTCCAACCATGGACTGTAAAATGTCATTTTAGAGCTTTCAGCTATTTTATGAAAGTAGTTCAGAGACAGCCAAATATCATGTAAAACCTATTATCGTGATAATGGATGAAAACCATCAGGGGGAAATTTGGTTGTTTTATTGAAAGTAGTTTATTTATTTTTTAAATAGCACACACACAAAATCAGCAGTCAAAGGTTTAGCGAGAGATCAATGTTTTTATGACCAGCAATCCGGTGCATTTTTGCGACGTGTACAGGTGGTTTACATCACTGGAAGCCATACTATACAAGAAAAAAAGACAAATGGGGATACATAAAAAGCTATGCTGAATATGTAAATGTAGTAATGATTGCAAAACAATGAATTCCCTTGCCTGATAGTGGAAGTGGTGGGCTGGGGCTCATCTAGAACAGCTTCATTCTCCAGTCTATCCTCTTCCATCACCACTTTCTCATCCATTCCATTGTGGTCCTAAAGGAAAAGATATCATAAAGATCAGCTTTTCCACCTTATAATTTTTTCCAGACATCTTTCAAACCAGTTTACACCAAATTCAATAATAAATCTTAATATTTATGACAATAGTTACTTAGCCAAGTTATAAATTAGTATCCTATGCATACCCAAAAACAAAAAACTTTTTTTTTCTAGTACAGCTGCTATGTCCTCTTGTCACTGGTGGTTCCCTGGATTAATATTCAATCACCTGTCATTCCAACCTCTTTTTAGCTAATGAGGTCATACTGCACCCAGTGTCTCTTGGTGTTATGAACTACTTGCACAATCATTTTCAAGTTCATGAGATGTTGTGACATTATCTTGAAGCAATACTTTTTTAAAAAATTATTATGTGTTAATATCTTCATTCTCATGACGCATGCTTGATTTTAAGTTAATTTTTGCCAAATTTGTAAAAAATCTAATATGATAGACTTTACGGGTTATGACCCATTAAGCATGTATACCAAGTTTCATACATTTATGTTTCCCTAGGGCTTACTAAATCATTACAATTTTTGTTTGATGGTGACCTAAGTAGATACTGACCTCATTGACTGCTGACAGAAACATGGTGACTTTTGGTGCCTGGGTTGCTTTTGCTAGAAGACTGGTGGATTTGATCTGGTTTTGATAACAAACATTTTTTTGAAAACTTTCGCCAAACCAGTTATTGCGCCAAAACCAGTTATTACTCCAAACCACCCTTTCACCGTTGAGTAATTGGAGAAAAATAACCATTTGCTATTACGGTTTTATGAAGGTGCAAATCATTTCAGTGTTTAATTTCCTTATGTGTGCAGGCAGCCCACTCTGTAGTGAGAGAATCAGTTTGTTGCATTTGCATTGCAAGTATATTAATTCTGCAAGTGCATATTAACTAACTAACTAGCTGATTATAACAGGGCGGGCAAATGAGACTGAATAAACCTTAATAGCTGAATATTACTTCTCCAACAACACAGTTCTATAAATCAGAAACTTCGCCAAACGGTCAATCATACAAATATGAAATACACAACTGGCTTACGAAATTATGATTTAATGTCTCAACCTTCTGTGCTTCGTCATCCACCGTTATTAACTGCAAAGAGCAAGAGGGTTTGCACCTAGAAATGTGAACGTTGCATCATGATGTCAGATGTCCGTGCAGCATCTGCATTTGCACGCATAAGGAGAAATTCCCATTTCTATGCTTACATTGTCACAGGAATATTAGATTGAGGGAAGGTTTAATTCATTTTAAAAACCATATCGACCAGGCCTGAACCCCCGTGTAAGCATGTCAGTGGCAACAGTGGCAAGGAAAACTCCCTAGGCGGGTAGGAAGAAACCTTGAGAGGAACCCGGCTTAAAGGGGGAGCCCATCCTCCGCTGGCCAGCACAGGAAAATCTGGTTTTGCCACTTGATTCGCATCCTACCTGTTCTGCAGATAATAATCGTCTAAAGCTAAGAAACATACATGATAGTAGTGATTAACAACTTTATTTTTGGTTAGTTTCCCCGCAAGGGTATTAAATCCTGTGTGTGATGGTTGTGTTCTCAGAGCCCTGGAACACCGTGCTGAAACTGTGTGACTCCCATACACACACATTCTCTTCACCTTGCAAGAACATAGATAGTGAGGCACTTGTTAAAGAGACAGTAACACTTTAGTGTGACAGAGTAAATCATTCTCTTAATTCAAATCAATCAGTAATTCTGAGTAAATATTGATTCTGAGTAAATACATTGCAGGGTATTACTACACATCATTTTCGTTTTCCCCATCGCCGGGGAGGAAATCCCATTCAATACGAGCGAGTTCCTTCATGGCGATATCACAATCATCATCATCATACGTGTGGCGATAGGTTTCTTTGATCAACACAGTTTTCACTGTGCGCTTTGCACATCTCTTTACGGCATATGAAACAACCGTCATTGTAAGCAAACATAATAAGGCTACACCTAAAATCCATAGTAGAACCTGTAACAAAGTCCACATCATCGGGCCCAACCACGAGGACAGGCCCTGGCCAAAATCTATACCGTGCACCTCATGTAACTCTTTTACTCCTTGATTGGTATCTTCCTCCAGATCAGACTTCTTTTGATGCATCGGAGATATACGTGCAACACTCAGAGCCAACCACCTGACAGACCCCTCCATGAGAGGCTAGGATCATGTTCAGTGCCAGCCTATTCTGAGTGACAGTTTCTCTCATCTCTTGCACTTCTTTGTTTAGGGCAGTTATGGCTACCATGGTTTTATTCAGGTGATGTTCCAGCACCTTGGATAGGACGGAGATCTCCTCCTGTGCTGTATAGACACCATAACTGGGCAAAAGAACACTAAAAAAGTTGAGTTTTGCTGATTTCTCTCCTCTGCCTTCCAGCACCATGCTGTGCCTTATACAAAACTGACATTTGGTCAGGTTTGGCCTTCCTAACCAATGGAACGAGATAGGCCATATAATACACTCCATAGCCTTTCAGTGGCATACAACTATATGCCTTCTTGCCACATACCAGATAAGTGTGTTCCTGCAGCGCAGGGATTGCCGAAAAATTTGCGTTAGTTACATTTACACAGTCACTTTTACCCAGGAATTGGCTGTCCGGTTGGCCCTCAGTGGAGACATCAGAAAAGCAATATGATACGTCTCGCTGCTCATAAACATGAATGGGAGGCCAGTGTATGGTGCAGTTTCGTACGCGGTGGTCATCCGCCTTGTGAATGGGTCTAGTACAGTTGTTCACAGTGATATCCATGTATTCTATACGTATAGGTGCACCCCAGACCTCCTTCCAGTACACGAAACTTGTGTCCAGCCTTACTACCGGTGAGTCAGGCATCAGGTTACAACTGCCAGTATTCCTTTTCTCACAATCAGTCTGGACCAGGGTGAGTTGTGCTCGTCCCAGATTGTGCCCTCAAATAGGTGTATGTGAAAAAGTAATCCGATAAATTACAGAATAGTTCACTCCAAGTGGGCGACGGTAAGAGTTAAATTCCGTCATTATGTACATACTGACTTCTAAGTGTCTCCCCTCCTTGGAGGTTCGGGCCCAGAGTGGCGTTCCCCGACCCTCTGGGGGCGTATAACATGGTGATTCCCCTAAGACATCCATTCTGATGTCAATCCTGTCTATACTCAGCCCCCGCTGTTTTCTTCCGCCCAAGCACCGCGGACCTGGCCCCGCTTTAAACCTAATTTCCTCATCAACACTGCTTCTATCTCTTTGGTGGTAGGTTTGTACTGTTCAATTAGAAGTTTTACCTCTTGTTGAACTTGGCACCTCCCTCCACCCATGGCTCTGGCAGGTTGGCTGCCACGTCTCTGAGGTCCGTCGGTGTCCATGGTCTGTAGACAAGGGCAATGTGGCTTTCGTGGTCCATCCCCTCCACCATGGGCATGTTTGCGGGGGCGGCCGCTCCGTCGAGCCCATCGTCCTTTATTTCTTCTAGAAGAAATTTCACTTGTTTACCTCTCTCTTCTTCGCTTCTCTTTGTCTGAAGGCGGGTCTTACCCAGCTCCTGCTGGGGCGGCGCCGTAGGCATGTTGGCGCCCGCAGCCCCTTCTCGGTAGTCTGGAGGTGGATCCACTTCTGGGTTTGGTGGCTGGATGACCTGTGGTGGGGGGTTTCGAAGCCTCCGAGGAACAGTTAAATCAAGGGTTTCGTCTACTTTCTTTTGAACCATCATGCCCTTTACTCCCCCTGAATATTTCTCAGATTTATATGCTCTCTGCAATGTCTCTGTCTTCCACGCACAAAATGCCCACCAATTCGATCTTTCTTTTCCCACTAGTTTCTTACATCATTTGTCTAACTGTCCATTTTCCCAGTCTCTCAACCTGTCCTCTAGCTGATCTATCTGATTCCTGCTGAAACTTCCATTCTCTGGGAAAGCCAGCTCTGTCCACATCTGCAACTGATTAATTACTTCGTCACCTCGCAGCCCACACAACCCATGTACACAGACTTCTTTGCTGGTTTTGACTTACTCTGACGCTGCCCCATTTTCCCGTCCTAGGTCTTACCTTTGCTCAGGATCTGAAAACCTTGTACGTACTCAAAACAGGATTGTGTTCGATCGCTGCCGTTAAATCAACGATAAACTCGTCAGTCCTTTCGCGAACAAAATATCTAGAGAAACATTGTGGTCTCACCTTAGTTCAATTTCCAAATGGATCTCTTTACTGACTCCGTCCGCGATCCGTCTCGCACAGGCGGCCTCGTCCACAGCCGGGGGATGACTTACATACCACCCCGGATGGGGTTTTAGCCTCAGGGAC
>JAOYSI010001145.1:0-17414 GCA_025775065.1 Hiodon alosoides
TATATAGGGGAGAGTGGGGTAAGATGAGCCAATTTTTACTTATGTTGTTTTATAGGCAAGGAAAAATTAGACAGAAGTCAAACGAAAACATCTACCTTTATTTCAGGATGTCTCCTGTTAAACAAACAGTAAGAATTCATCAAAAACAAAGGGCTGTGAAAATTCTAAAAAAAAAGTGGTCTTGTGGCTCAACTTGTTAAGTTGATCAGAGTCAATGGGTTAATTTAGCCACGTAGGGGTAAATTGACCCACTGACTTAAAAAAAAAAAAACATTTTCCTTTTCCAAATAGTCTTATTTCTTTTCATGTAACTTTAATCAATATAAAACCAACCAAAAAAATAATCTGTTCAGCATTCTAACAACTATTCAATATTCCACCCATCAAGGTTGCAGGGAAATATGAAGTGTTGCTCCCTTCTTGCAGTTCCCCCAACCTTTTGAGGTTGAGGAAGGTTCTTCAGCGCATCACTTTTTGGGAAAAAAGCCACATAATTTTCCTTGAATGCAAAAGTGGGTTTCTCATTGACAGTCCCCCGGATTCTTCTGAGAAACCTTGCACTCACTTTCTCAACCAAGCCAATGTAATGATAGCTCCTGCATTTGGTTTCAAAGTTAACTATAACAATTTCACCAACCAACAGATCTGCGGTGTCTGGTTTGCTACTCTCATCCTCAGAGCTCTCACACTCGGGAGTGTCATCAAGTGGGATGGGGACATCACTCTCATCAGAACTGCTGTCCATGGTAATTTTCTTCTTGGTTTGTTTGTTCTTGAGCTTTCCTTTTTCTTTGACGTTACTTTGCTTTTTCCCCTGCTGTTTTTTCCCCTCTCTTCGTGAGCCCTTTCAATTGATTGCTTTTCAGGTGTATCAGTTAGAATTATTGTCTACACATGCTTTCTCTTTTTTTGTACCCTGGGATGCAGACCTTTTGGTAAAGGTAAAATTTATTCTGCAGACACATATTCAGTGTGGTTGGGAATCTTGGGCTGCAAATCTGTCTCACTTGGTGAAGCACATCCATGTGTGGGGCATGATGAAGGCAGCTCAGAAGTTGAACAATTGGTGGATCATCTGCAGTGGCAGACTGTAGCTCAGGGTTTGGCCTGCCTGATACCATGGATGGCTCAAACTCCTGATCCAGGGAAATATCTCTGTTTTAAGGGGAAATCCCTGTGGACCTGAATCCAGGAGCTATATTCCGTGGTGTCATCGCTGACATGAAAGCCTCATTCACACATCCAGGGATCTGATATATGGGTTAGATCTCATCCAACCATCAAGAGCTTTGTTGTAATAGGCCTTCAATGGACCATAAATGTTCTTGTCCAGAGGCTGCAGGCGATGGGACGTGTGGGGTGGAATGGTGAGCAGAATACCCTTTCTCTTTGCTATATCCACTGACCTCAGTGAAATGTGGGCCTCATGGTTATCAAGGATTATCAGCATGGGATGGTCAGAGGAGCAGTTGGTGTGCTGAACCAGATGTTCAAGGAACTCAGCAAAGGTGTCTTCATTTATCCAGCCAGATCTGGTGGAGGTACAATTGATCCTTGAGGTGCTCCTGTGATGAAGTGGTCTTTGTATCTCACCTGTGGGAAGATAACATAGGAGGGATTGCATTCCTGGTTGAATTGACTGCACAGACCACAGTCACAAGCTCTTCTTTTTCATCAGATGTCATGGTGCCCACTTGCTTTTTCCTTTCTCAGCCACTACCTGCTTTGGTGTCTGCACTGTTGTGGCACCTGTTTCAACAACATTATAAATCATGTTTGGAGGGAATTTCTGTCCGTATAACAAAGACAGGACATGAAAGAGCAAGATCAGAATCAGAGTGGCTAAACCTTACAGTAAATGCAAAAAGCATTTGCAACTAAACAGATAGAAAATACAGCGGGCAGATAAACACGCGCCAGTCTGTAGTAAATTTACTTAACTGTTGTATATAGTCAATAATAGTTATGAATGTAATCTAATGTGTTCTGTCACCTGTCCATCACTTTAGCCAGATTGTCAAAGAACTCCTCCACTGAAATTGTATTGAAGGCTGTAGCCCTTCCCAAAGAACAGATTTAATTAAATCAAGATGCTGTATTTAGCTAACCTTGGCTGAACTACTGAATTATGTGATGTCTTGCACACCCTAGCTGCTACCCTTCTATTTTCAGTTGTTGAGGACAAGAATATTGTTTCTATCTGCCAATTCAAATGCCAGTTCACAGCATTTTTTGCGGCTAAGGCCATGTAACTGGTCAGCCAGTTTCTTGATGTGGTCTGCAAGCTCCTTCTCTATCTCCTCTGTGAAGACCCTCTTTGCATCTGCTGTTCCACTCTCCCCTACGGTTTTCACCGTATTGGACATGGAACAGATGGTTCATCAAAGTCCAAAGCTAGGTTCTGGATCAGGATTTTTATAAAACAAATTAGAATCAAAGTTTTTGTGTGTATACCAGGATTTCTCAACAGTGCAGGATTTCAGATATAGTTATTAATCTTATACTACTGCTGCAGTTTTCATCAAATTAATTTACAACAATGTGGCTTATATATGTATGATTTAAAAATAATTTAAATTAAGAATGGGGTTGGTAGCTAATAGTCCAACTTCTTTCTGTTTGCTGGCAGAGGATAATTTCCTGATGGATCAAATTGTGCGGAAAGCTCTACAGAACCTCTGAAGTGTAACCATCAATGGCCTCTTCATTTGATGGCACAAAATGTCTGCTTATTATTTTTGAGCAAGGCTTTGAATTCTATGTCTTTGGCACTGCATTGAACTGGCACACCAGAAAACCAGAGGTGAGAAAAAGTATGAGATCATTAGGTCCTGATAAAACTTTACGGCTCTCCAAACCTGATTTTGAACATTTCATCCTCCTCCACATTAGTGCTTAAACAGCAGAACACCTCATAGTGTTAGTTTGATGAAATTATTTAAGTAGATTTTTCTTTAGGCGTCAGCAACACCTTACCAGCGTCTTTCCTGGACTGGGTGATGGAATTTGCATGGCTTCTTTCAAGTTCTTCAATTCTCTGTCAACATGAAAGCAATGAGCTCTCACTTAATGTGAGAACCGTAATGTGGTCTCTGATATACTATCCTGTGAAGATTCTTCAGGAAATGATTCTTTACCAGAGACATTCTTTTTAAAATTCTGGATGAAGAAGATTCACAGTAAATTCTTGGTCTTTTGAATAGAGTTGTACTGGGGTAGGTAAGTTGTCAAGGTTTCTCAAACCTTTCATTAACAATTGTTTCTGTTTCTGATCTGCCTGCTGGACATTGTGCCATTGAGAGAGACTATCCTCCAATTGATGTGGAAACTCTCATGGAACCACTGGATTTTAACAGATTTGTATAGGATCTTATCAAGATTTTCACTAATTCTTCAGAATCCGATAGGCTATTTAAATCTCTTGACATTATCAGATAAGATCAATGGCAGGATCCTTTAAGAGCTTTTCTAAGGATCTTGAGAGGAAAGCCCATGATCCTACCAGGATCCTAACACAAGCATTCAGTCAGGGCTATAAAAAATAAATTTCTGAAGTGTCTCCGAATAATTTATCAGTGAACTGTAATCCATATTCAACAAAAAGAAAGATACTGTGCATGTCAAATTTGACATGTATAAATTTTATGTGTGCATGAAATGTGCATATGTGTTTCATATGTGCGCCTATAATTCTATTACCTGGAGGTAATTCGAAGAATGTGAAACCCTGTAAGAGGTACATTGACATACTTTTGCCACAAGGTAAGCAACCATTTGCAATACACTGTGGGAGTAGGAGTGGCATGCATACTGAAAGACATTAGAACAAAACTATAAGGAAATCAGCTTAACGACAACACGTGGCAGGATGTTATAATAATAGGATCATTAAAAAAAAAATTAGATTAGCTAATACAATAGTGTAGAAGTATATTGGCCCTCTTAGGAAAATTCTCTTGTAAATTTACATGAATTTGACACACAGACAACAATAGAACTGCTAATGCATGAAGTGAAACACAGCTGCACATTTAAATTAAATTTAAAAAGGGGGAAAAAATACATAGCCTTCAGGCGTAATTAGAGTTCACATCCAAGATAACGGTTAATTAATTAACATTCAATCTTTTACCAGACAGTGTTTTTTCAGTTTTAAGAAATGATTAGTTACTCCCATAGTGCTTTTTTATCTATGTACCAGCCCCAGTTTAGTATGATTCTATAGCCTGACAAGTCGATATCACCCTATTTAACAACAAGCCTGAAAGGGTCAAGTGAGAACCAGCAATAAAGACAGCATAGCCTAAAACAAAATAAATGTCCGTAATTAGTCTAATAAAGATAATAAGCTTGGGTGCCATGAGGTCCCCTTAGCCAGAGGCAAGAGGTCAGTTTGTGTGAACGCGGACCACGTGAGACGTGTTTCTGTGAACGTCGGGTCTGACAAGAATCTAGAAGCTTTTATTTCCAGGCAGCTCGTTACAGGCAGAAGAGGCTCTGGGCTCATTTGATTCACGGGATTCTGAAAATCTGAAACGCACAAACTTACAAAGACTTAGTTTGTTTGTGATCTGCTGTGTCTTGCTTTTTCTCATTGCACTAAAGACTAGAAGTGAGTTTAAATTGATGCATTATCAGATGTATTTTTGAGCAGAAGAATCCAAAGCTAGAGAGGCAGTCAAAGAGTTTTACCTTGTAGCCGTCATTGCCATTACTTCAGTGTTAACAGTTAGAAACTATGTGTATGACTGTATAAAATTACATTAGCATTAAAGATCTACAGCCAGTCAAATTTTCCTTTTGAGATATTTTAAAATGCAATTTGAGACATATCAGACTTATTTCCTGTTTAATTTGAGATATCTTTAAAATCCAGTTAAACCATGCAGCATTTTCACAGGAAGTCAATTTGAGACATCAGTAAAAAAAAAAAAAAAAAGGTATACTAAGGTATATTGAATTTTTAGGTTTGTTGTTCAGATATGCCATTTGAAAGCAGGTATATATATAGCGTTTAGATTTTCCTTCACTGGAACTAACAGTAAAAAACAGCCCCAGATCATTATTCCTCCTCTACGAAACAGTTGGCACTATGCATTCGGGCATGTAGTGTTCTCCTGGCATCCGCAAAACCCAGATTCGTCCCTCGGACTGCTACATGGTGAAGCCTGATTCATTACTCTAGAGGACAAGTTTCAACTGCTCTAGAGTCCAACGGCGGGGAGCTTTACACCACTCCAGCCGAGGCTTGGTATTTTGGATGGTGATAGCTTAGTGTATGGCTGCTCAGCCATGGAAACCCATTTCATGAAACTCCTGACGAACAGTTATGCGCTGACGTTGCTTCCAGAAGTAGCTGGAACTTGGTAGTGAGTGTCAGAATGCAATAAATGACCCTATTCTATTGAGTGTAGGCTTTGTTCCAAACATTGGAGCTTTATTATAGGAACCTTCACAGTACTCTGCTCATTAACTTGACCTACAGTCCACACTTGTGTTAGTTCATTTGCCCTGCTTAAACCACCACACATAAGTTTGTGTGGTGGTTTGATTTGGGATGACCATGATGGGCTAATGTGTAACACAGAATGTTACACATTAGAGGATAGAACAGTACAACACTTTTTTTTTTTACTTTTCTACTGGGGTCAGTATCTTGTCGGGTAAATGCTAATAATATATGGTGGCTATATATTTGATGGTCGCTTTATTGATTTAGTTATTTAGAGGAAATCAACCATTTAAAAAGTTATTTAAAATGTTGGGTCTAATTTGTTTATATATTTGATTGGATATCCATCAAGCCTGTGGGCTTTTTGCACCTAGCATTTTACAGTTCATTGATAAAAAGCAATTGCAAGTCATTGTTATCTGATTGTTTTATCTGTGTAGATTACGGTAGAAAAACTGAAATGTTTGGTTGTGGTCAATAATCAGATTCCCTTTATCACCTTTAATAGATTGATGATTGATTTAACTTTGTTTTGTTTAAAACCTAGCAGATTTTCCCCTAAAGTAATTGAAATATTATGTGGTTCAATGATGTTCACTTGTGTATAATTATTTACCATCTATATGCATATTTTAACAGGACTGAAATTTGAAACAGGATTTGAAATTTGTTAAAGCCAGCCATTAAAGACTAGGTACTGAACCTGCGACTCCTACAACGTGAATTTCTGGCCTTAGCTTAAAGTACAGTGATCAGAAGTTTTAATTTACTTTACTTTACTTGAATTACAACCATATATATTTTAAAAGATGCATGGCTACATGTAAACACATCTGCAGAACAAAACAAACAAAAAAAGTCAGCTTTGACTCACTAAGCCCATTTTCTGCTCAGCTTTAATCATTAACTTAAAAACGATGTTTTACATTGAACCACGGCAGGAGAGAAACTGTGAAGTCATGTAAATCCAATAATGACCATTTATTCATGCTTAGCTGAAAAGCTTCAGCCCTTGCTAACAAGAAACAATGAGCTCAGATCTAAATAAAATAAAATAAGTTAGACACGTTAATGTCTCCAGGGGTCATGTAAGACATGTAATGAAGCTCAATGTTAAGCGGAAACAGAATAAAGAATGAAAAATAAAAACAGTTAGCAGTGTGAAGTATGAGACTTTTTTAGAAGATAGGTGTTTGCATCTAATCCTAACTTCTTTATTTCATTGATGCTCTGGGTCCTTGCTAGATCTGGTCACTCAGAGGGCTCTGTTTTGCCCATGGTGCATAACTATTTATGGTTACTTTTATTTTTCATTTTATTTTTGGGATTATGATTATTATTTAATAATTTCTATGATTTCTTATTTAAATATTTCAGTGTATCGCATGGTCCATCTTGAATACATGTACATGGTCCCAACCAAATAAATACATCAAAAACAAATAGGCTCCAAAAGGGTATTCATGCTTACAGGGGTGAACAGTGCATGTGTCTACTATTTGTCTGCTGTGCACTGAAGGACTAGCAGGAACGCAGCGCAATTTTTACAATCTGAAATCATGTGGCAGACCCATTGAAAGGAAATATTGAAAATAGCAGTTTGACCTTAAAGGAAACAAACAGCTGTGATTTGTTATTATGTTTATTATGTTATTATGTTACCTTTACCACAGCTATATGCTGATTAATAGTTTAACCCAACCCTGTTAACAGTTGTGTTTGTGCTGGCTCCATCATAATGCACCGTGGAAATTATAACATTTCCTTAGCCACCCTTCAACTCGCCAGAGCATAGTACTCGTTGTTGGGGCAAAGCACAATGATCCCCTAAATAGAGGTCTTATGCGCGTTTATGTAGCTAGCAACATGGGATGTAGATTTTTATTTTTTTAAACTCTGTATATTATAACCATGTTGAATTATTATGTTCTTGATTCATATGCAAATGTCTCCAGGTCTTTCCAAAGCCTGGCATGAGCAACTTGAATTAAAATTAAAAACGGAGCATGTGTGGTCTCTTTCTTAGAGGATAGTGACCCACATGTGGACATAACAATACTCATAGCGTTCTATATATTTTCTATATCTTATTCTATATCTTTTATATCTATATCTAAATCTTTTTCAAGGAGAAGTTGTCACACTTCTATTAATCTTTTTAAATAATTTGATGGAATTCAGAAACATAAGATCACTTCTTTGTTTGTTTGTTTTTTAACAGAAACAACTGTCATATCATCATGTCCTTCTGTCAGTGACAGCATCCAGATGTATAATGTTTTATTTATAATTTATTTGAAAGGCAAAAAAACTACTATTTGATATGGATTTATGTCTCCAATAAATGTTCCATCTGTACACATTTTAGGATATACGTCTTGTCTAATACTTAAGAAACTTAATGACTTGTTTAAAACATAACATAATATCCTTGAATTGCAAAGCACACTCTCGTACAACACTGAGCGTTTTATCTCAACCCCAGGTGTCTGCAATACTAAACGACAGAAAATGGTGTCACCTGGAGTAATAGGAGAGTGAAATTAAGTTGTATTCTGTTGGCAGCTAACAACAAAAAACTGTTGGTATTTAATCATGACTTTAGAACACAATTTGAGTGAACAGGGAAAAGCCATGCATAATGAAGCAAAGGACTGATATTTTTCCAACATTGCATTTTGATCAGGTAGAAACGGGTAGAAAGCATGACATTGATTGGGCCTTGGAAAGAAACTTGATTGCTCAGCAGCATGCTCCTAGGATGGAAGGCCAATGGTCCCATTGATTTTGCCCATTGCCCTGTGACTGATGATTACAATATTTTCCTCAGAAAAAATAGTTTCACCAGCACTTATAGCGTTTTTTTAAATGCATATGTTCAAATACATTCAAATTTAAATATATTTTTAATTTAAATTTTTGAATCTCAAATTTTTAGTTCAGTCGGTCCAAAATAATATAAACTTCCAATGTGCTGTCTTTACCTATCTAATAACATGTTGAAAAATGTATCCACATATTTACTTGTAGACATGCTGTTGGTATACAAATCATTTTTGTTTCTCACCATACCATGCCATGGTCAGATTTATTTTTTATTTCCGAATTGTTCAAAACACACCAGGGTAATACGATCTTTACGAATCTTTACATATTACCCTACTAGCCAAACTTTTTTGCTGAATTGCTCTCGTTAACCCGTCGTCAGAAAGTAACTTACTTGTAATATACAAACTGCCCACCTACTTTTGTGACTGAGATTCCTGTTGACTCAAGTTCTGATGACTGATGTTAGTCTGACTGGGTACTGTTTTTATAGTGTATTGTATCACATTCCCTGGCAAGGATACCTGAGGGTGACCTAGAATGGAAACTATAACAGTGCATTTTTTTTTGCATTCAAAACTGTTTTATTGTGTTTCATTTTAGTAAATGATGAGAAAAATGCCATACTCTTACATTAGCTATATAAGTGGTGTTTCAGAATAACACAGCTCAACTATTTATATTTGTCTAAAACCTAGACGTCATGTTGTGGATAGAGATATACATCCCAGGGAATGTTAAAAGGCAGTATTACATAGAGATGTAAGAATGTAAAACAAAATGGCAAAGGGTTCTGGGAAATCACCTTAATTTCTCGCGTAATAAGTACATCATTATTAGCTAGTGACAAAGAATTTCTTTTAATCATCCACCACATTTTTTTGTATATTATCATTATTATTGTTGTTGCTGTTGTTGATGTTTTTGTTATTATCTTTTTTCTTAGCAAAATCCAGATTGATAAATATAATACCCTATAATTGGCCCTTTATTCATACTACGTGATTCAGCTTTAAAGAAGAGAACTGAAGTTGTTGAAGTTTGGTGACCCATAGGTCACAGTAACCTCAAAACAATATAACTTCTATGTGAGAGACGTTTGGTCAAATCAGCAATTTAAACTAACTACCCTAAAAATGACCCAAATTTAATTTTACAGATAATACTACACGATTGACATGGTTGTACAGCACAGTGCTCCCATTAAGTTGAATTAATGCCATGTATGTATTCCACTTGACACCTCAATTATTCACTCACCCCACACACTGCTCACAAGGCTAGCACTGTATGTACTGTATCACTCAGCATCCGTTTCCAGCCAACATCGAGATCATCTCCAGGACGTCTGTGCGCTAGTTTGATTAGAGACTGTTATACAAAGATGGGGTTTTTGTGGCCATTGTTGGTACCTCATCCCCATAGGAGTGCTCACACTGTGTCATGTTTATTTTATTATACCAGCACCATGCCATGTGTTGTAGCACATTTCATAAATACTCCACCTTCAATCTGAAAATTGAGTAGTTTGTGTAACAGCACCGTGGCAGTTTTTCATGGTCAGATCAAATCTCACTGATAGTTATTTTTTGCTTTAGGGGAAAAATGATGTTTCATTTTCAAAGAGGAATTTCTTTGGGGGAAGCAACATTTTTACTGAGATAGTCCTGTACATTTTCTCCCGCTGTGGCATGCCTTTCATGTGAACAACTTTCTGACACACTTTTAAAAGAAAAGCTTTCTCTATGGAAGTAACTGCTCAATCCCACATCAAAAAAAATAAATAAATAAATAAAATAAAACTATCATGACCCAAATACAGCTCTCTAAAAGGAAGCCAAATAATGTAAAAAATGCAAATACTGCCTTTTAGGTGCAAACTATTTTTTTTTCTGCTCTCAGGAAAAGCTCCTAAGATATGTAAGTGTTTTTAACTGTGCTCAGAATGTTAATGAAGAACCCAGCCATCTGTTTGAAACAAGAAAGGAAATTTGAATTTTTCATTTGCATAAACAAAACAGATGGAAACCTTGCAACCAAGTCAGGAAGCCTATAATTTTTTAGTTTGTTTAATTGAACAGTGACAGTAAGAGAGTTGTCTATTTATTTGACATGTTTTGGGACTTACTTTAATCAGCCCCTAGCTCCAAAGAGACACAGTAAATACAATTATTATGGGTGTAAACAAAGGGTGTCTTTCTGCATCTCTTTTTTACCGTCATCAAATTGAGCAAGTATGATCATTATGGTTTCTTTTTTTTCTTGGTGCAATCAACCCAATCATCACAATATCAATGGACAACATTACAGCGATGACATTATTGACACAAAGCCAACGAACTGCAACATTTCCCAGGAATGGAAATGCAAATTTCCTTGCAAAAAAATTTGGGACCAAATCAAACCATATTTGCCATCCACAGGCCTGGTGGAGATGGGTGAGTGGACCATTATGGCCCAACTAAATCTGAAGATTGTGAACGATTAGCCGCATTTACATGCCTCTTGCATGACTTTATTTTATCGTAAACTTCCAGGTTGTTGAATAAGCCCCTTAACACCGCAAGGCAGCTGAGAATAACGTTCATTCATGTGTAGGGCTACTAAAATTTGGATCAAACCGAAAAGATGCATTAAAACAAGTTCATCTGGAAATACCCAATTGAGATGTCAGTGTTATTATAGTTGGCACCAAAAATAAAGAATTTCAATATATCCAAGGCACTCAAAAAAAAAAAACCTGTGCAACCTTACATGCCAGCGAGAGAAATATGACTACCAATAATAATTTTTATACGCATGGGTTAGTATATATTCATTACCTTCTGCCATGTTGATTTCAGCAGAAGACCATAGTTGGTTGGCAGCTGCCCTCCTATGTTTGCTTTCAAAACACGGTCGTCACTCGTAACCATGAAATTCGAGTGTCATCCTGGCAGCAAATTTTGCGGGTAGGTGGGGCACCACTCAGGCTTCAATCGTTGCAGTGTGTCAATCCTTATTTGTGTGATATTGTAGATTTTAATATCTCCAAGTATAGATGAAACTGCAATTCTCTTTTCAGTATGTTGTTCGGCTGCAAAGTTGATTGTACTAGTGTCACTATGCTGCCGGGATCCAAAAGGGCCCCTGTATCCTGTCTGTTCACCTTGGCAGGAATCAAGGGGGGAAGGGTGCTCTCATGTTCCCAGCAAGAGGTGGAAAAGTCAACATCATGCACCACTCGATGAGGTAGCCGTGGCCATCTCATTATCCTTTCCAGAGAAGTTCCAGGAGATATGTCCCACTGCCCCACAGTCAAAACACCTCCGCTGATCCTTATCCACCTGAGGGTGCTTTCTTCAGGGTACTAGAAGCTCCCTATACCTTCCAGGACTGTGTCCTCCGCTCTAAGGCCTCTTTTCCAGAGGAGTTTTGCTCTCGATTTGGGTCGACTCACTCTGGCTTTCCCCTTTGCAGCAGTTCTGCAGTTACTTGGTGGCTTTCCATGTGTTCTATGAACTGGTCCGTGTACTTTGGATTCCCTTAACTCACCATCTTCTTTATGTCATTAGTTAGCGACTGCAGAAACTTATCCTTGACCACCTGTGATAGACTACTTTTGTGACTCGGAAGAGATCGGGAATTTGTGTTCATGCAGGACTGTGAAAGCTAAAGATCCAGTCATGAAATCATTAGGCTTACTATTGTAAGCTATGTCCATACCATTGAATTAGCTCCTCTTTCAGCCTGTCAAATTTGGATGCCTGGTCTCAGGTTAAATCCTGAAGGGCACTCTGTGCATCTTCGACTAGGAAGGGAACTTCTCCAGCTCCTCTTCAGCCACTTTTCCCTGATGACACTTTTCCCATAAGTAGGTGTCAACAACATCTCCCTCTTTTCATTTTAGCTCCCATGATCTGAGCGGCATTCAGTTTTCAGAGAGTGGCTTGTAGAAGAGCATGCTGTTGCTGCTGTTCCATCTTTAGCATCATTAGTTTGGCCAGATTGGACAACAAAAACCGCTCCACCAATTTCTCCAGGTTGGATTGCATTTTCCAGTATTATTTTCCCCCCGCAGGCCGTTCTCCTTGTGACCTGACAGGGGCACTATGCCAGCATTCTCCACCACCGTAATAAGAAACGGGGTCAGTCATCAATCAACTTTCTCAGAAGACCTACACTTTATTGTTATAAACATAAAACCAGAAAACACAAACAGAAAAAACTAAATAAATAAACGTATCTCCATTTAGGAGTCTAAATCGTTTTGTGCAAGTCCCTTTATAATACTGGGGATGTCAAGCAGCTTATTCAGGCAAACAAACAACCAACCAACCTCTCACTACCTTATTGAATATCCTCAAATTCCAATAGTCCTGTCCATAGTCCAAATCCAGGTCAAACACACCCAGTCCGGGTCTTTCCACAGTTTAATCAGTTTGCAATTAACAATAATTCACTCTTTGTTCACCATCAAACTAGTCCACACCAACAGCAGGTAAAGGAGGTGTTTTTTGCTCATTTGCTTCAGCTGTGGTCTCTGGAAGGGAGAAGAACGGGAGAAATGCCACTAGGTGTCCTTTCCACCAGACATACCTCCCTTCCACCACTCTTCGTCTTAATTCCCCACAACATCAAAACTTTGCCCGCCCTCCCATTGTGTGCGTAATAGAGCTTTGATTTAGTCTGGCCCTTAGTCATTGTATTTTTAGTTATCACTGTCAATCTAGAGTCCTTCACTTCATTTGTTTTCTGAAATTACAATAGACACCTTATTTTTGAATCAGAAATACACAGTAAGTTGTACAAAATGCACAAGTAATATAGTTATACACAAAATAAGTCATTTTAAAGTGCAGTGCTTATATTTATGTTGTTATATATGTCACAATCAGGAGCTTAAATGTCTGGTCGATTAGGGGAAGAAGCTTTCATGAAGTCGGCTGGTGCGGGTCCGGATGCTGCGATACCGCCTGCCTGATGGTAGATGTGAGAGCAGCCCATGGCTAGGGTGGCTGGAGTCTCTGATGATTCTCCGAGCTTTCTTTGCACACCGCCTGGTGTAGATCTCCTGGAGGGAGGGAAGTTCACCTCCGAAGATATGCCTGGCTGTTCGGACTATCCTTTGCCGGGGTTTGCGGTTGATGGTGGTGCAGTTGCCATACCAGGCAGTGATGCAGCCAGTCAGGATGCTCTCAACAGTGCTGGTGTAGGACAGTGTGAGGATGTGGTGGTTCATTCCAAACTTCCTCAGCCGTCACAGGAAAAAGAGGTGCTGGTGAGCCTTCTTCACAACGGCCTCTATGTGGACGGACCATGCGAGTTCCGTCCTGATGTGGACACCGATGTACTTGAAGCTGCTGACCCTCTCCACCGGTGCTCCATTGATGGTGATGGTGCTATGTTCTCTGTCATTCCTCCTGAAGTCCACCACAAGCTCCTTGGTCTTGCCAACATGGAGGGAGAGGTTGTTCTCCTGGAACTAGCGGGTCAGAGTGTGCACCTCTTCTCTGTAGGCTGTTTTTATCATTGTCAGTGATCAGACCTACCACTGTCGTATCATCAGTGAACTTGATGATGGCATTGGAGCTGTTTGTTGCCACACAGTCATGTGTGTAGAGGGAGTACAGGAGTGGGCTGAGAACACAACCCTGCGGGGCTTCAGAGGGTCAGTGATGAGGAGATATTACTGCTCATTCTGACCATCTGCCTGACAGGAAGTCCAGGATCCAGTTGCACAGTTAGCTATTTAAGCCCCAAGTTATCTATCAAGCTTTAGAGCACCATGGTGTTGAATGCTGAGCTGTAGTCTATAAACAGCATTCTCACATATGTGTTCCTTTTTTCCAGGTGGGAGAGAGCACTGTGTAGTGTAAGTTCAATGGTATCATGGTAATGGTAATGGTAATGGTATCATGACCAAGTAATTACTTTTGCACTACTTTTTTTTTTTGCGCTACTCTTTGCACTAGTCTTTGCACTACATTTTGCACTTTATGGGTCAGATGCTAACCATATTTTGTTGCCTTTGTTGTATACTTTCTGCAATGACGATAAAGTTGAATCTGAATCTGAATCATCAGTGGAGCGGTTGTTGCGTAAGCAAACTGTAGTGGGTCCGGTGAAGCAGGCAGCACAGAGCAGATGTAGTCTCCGATTAGTCTCTCAAAGCATTCGCAGGTGATGGGGGTCAGTGCCACAGGACGCCAGTCATTTAAGCAAGTGATTTTAGTTTGGTTTGATACAGGCACAATGGTGGATGTTTTAAAGCATGTGGGGACCACAGACAAGGAGAGCGAAAGGTTTAAAATGTCCATAAAAACACCAGCCAGTTTGTTCGCGCACGCTCTGATTGTGCAGCCCGGAATGCCATCTGAACCTGTGGCTTTACCCGCAGCTTTACGGATACTCACCCGTCGGAAGGATCGGCTCACTTCTGCTACAGAGACAGATAGTGAACTAAACTTTGTAGCTTCTGCCGTGAGAGCTCTCTCCATGAGTATGATGTTGTTTCCCTCGAAACAAGCATAAAACCTATTAAGCTAATCTGGAAGAGAGGCAACGGTGTTCACAGCAGAGTTTTTTTTCCTTTTGTCTGTGATGACATTAATTCCCTGCCACATGCTTCTCGAGTCGGAGGTGTTGAAATGTCATTCGATCTTGTCCCTGTTCTGCCGTTTGGCTGCTTTGTTTATGCTCCTCCGCATTCCTGGAATTAAAAGTGGAGGTCCGTGCATTAAGTGCCGCACGGTTTCTGGTTGGGGTAGATCCGTATTGTTTTGGTTGGCACTACATCATCTATGCACTTCCTGATGAAACACGTTACGGTATCTGCGTAGACCTCGATGTTGCCATCAGAGGTGGACCGGAACATCTTCTAGTCCACGTGATCAAAACAGTCCTGTAGCATAGAATTTGATTGGTCAGACCAACAATGGGTCGTTCTCTGGGCGGGTGCTTCCTATATATAATAATACATATTGCTTCAAATGTCCATGCCTTTGTTTTTGGTGCAGTCCCATGTCTATATCACCTCCTTTCTCCATGTTGTTTTCTATATTCGGACTTACAAAATGTTGTTTTTTACTGACTGCTTAGATTTTTTATTTAATGGTCACAAAATGGTCATATAGCTGGAGTGTCATAATGTATATAGCTACTAGCATCCGCTTAGTTTACTGCTGAAAAACATTTGCTGCTAGCAGCATTTTAGTAAGACAGAGACTTCCCTGAATGGCTTTCAGTCACTGAAAGCCTTTCCCCTGCCTCAGCTGAAATTAAACATTGAAAAAACTTGTGGGGACTTATGTAACCATGAAGTTAATTTATGCGATATAAAATCTGAACTAAGACATATAAACATAGATATGATGGTACTATTAAAACCACTATGAATTTAACACATTTCCTGGAAATAAATTGCATATACAGTACTGTGCAAAAGTCTTAGACACCCTGATTTAATGAACCGCACATGCCATTTATGTTTGTGCTCTCACGTAATAGTCATAAAACTGGCGATTATACTACAGTGTGGCAGCCCTTGTGTGAAAATGCATAGGTTGTAATATTCGGTAAGCTGCATTAACACCCACTGTATAAAACTGTTTGAAGAGCAGTGACAAAGGATAGAAAGATAGTTGCTGTTTCAGATTGATTCATTTTTACTCAAAACTGTTTTTTTTAGACAGAAATTGAAAGGCAATTTTATGGTCAACAGCTTTTCCATCTAAATTCTCCTATATTCTCTTGTTCTGCTGCTAAGCTTGTAATAAGTAAAAATGTTTAGTCAGACGTTTCGACTAACTAATTTTTTATGGTATTTTGGAGCTCACACTACAGAATTTTAAATTTTAATTTCAATAAAAAAATGTTACCGTCTATTAAGAAGTTGGTATAAAAACAGTTTTTAATCATGATTGTAGCATAAAATATGATATGAGAATAATTAATAGGATGTTTTGATAACATTGTAATGTCATTTGAAGAGGAGTGCTTGTACACTGCAATTGTACATACTTTATTTCACTGATATTACTATACCATTTACAAAAGGGCCAGACTAAATCATGGTGACGAAAGTGACGCACGCACACCCTCAGAATGTTCACAGGGCTACCAGCAGGGTTGTGGAGAGCTGCAGGGTCTTTTCTCACAAAATCAGCCTGGCAGAAGGTAAGCAAACTATTTTGGACCCGGCACACAAATAATTATTGTAATAAAATTATATGATAAAATATATAATAAAATAATTTTCATAAATCTTATTGAATTTTCTTTCTGCCATGTAAGGTTATGTGTGTTTTTTATTAATATTTGTGTGGGAAATACACTTAAACAAAACATGAACAACCTTACATGTCAGCGAGAGAAATTTGTCTATCAAAATTAGTTAGGATTAGCATTGCTGACAATATTTGCTTACCTTCTGTCAAGCTGATTTAATTGACAAGTTCTGCATTCTTGCCCCTGTTCAACAGTCAGGACCATCAGCTGTGATTGGTGGCACACAGCCTCCCACATTCTTTTAAGTCTTGAGTGGATTCTTTTTCTTGAGAGAATAAAGGTTGCAGTATATTATACTGGAGTGAATGGAGATGCGTCATTACTGCATGTACATCTAAAGTTTAAAATAATGATTTGGGAAAACAAACTCTGCCCAGTTTTTGACACACACCCCACATCCACCTGTATGATTTCCAAACAAGCCGCAAGGTTTTTCCAAGTTGCCCAGTGTGATAATTTACAAATAAGTTGTATGTCTTTTCCAGTAGTCATTATACGGTTGTTAGATATATTGATGTCAATGTATTACTACTGAATTATCATTATGTGACTACATAATACAAACATATTTGTTTAAAAAAAAAAAGTACTTTGTCATATTGATGGGTGGCATGAATTTGAGTGTTGAAATTAGCATTGAACCTTACAAAACCAGGTTATGAAGCCCATATTTGGCGCTTCATGACCAGTTCATAACAGTTTAATTTATAACATCATCATGTGGGTTTAGCAATATTCATGTATATACCTTTTCTCTGTACCTATCTATATATATATATATATATATATATATATACACAAGCCGATATTGGTATTTTTATGTTTTTATTGCCATATGGATTTCTCTATATGATAGATGTGTTTCTAT
>JAOYSI010001149.1:3097-50860 GCA_025775065.1 Hiodon alosoides
CCCCCCCGCACGCTCTCCGCCCCCCTCCCCCCCCCGCCGGCCCGCCCCCCCGCCCCCCCCCCCCCCCCCCCCCCCCCCCCCCCCCCCCCCCCCCTGCTAATGTATTTTTATTGGGAACGTATCCTTTCGTGAACGACAAACATTATGGATTTTATTTAATTATTGGGTTGATGAAATTCAATTCAGCCTTCAGTCTTTAGGCGAGGGCATGATTTGTGGAGCCACTGGTTTTCATAAGTTGCAGACTTGAATAATGTTTCACGGTCATTGAAAGGTATTTCAACATTTTTTAGATACTGTTTATACTTAATTTGGAAATTTTGTTTTACTGGAAAGCAACGAGTGTCGTTGTCATTCTTACGCAACTCAGTAGCAGCGACACGCGTTGGTCCAAATAGTTTTGGGGAGCTCCTCATGGGAGCTCCTGTTAAGTCTCTTTAGGCACAGCTCTATCATGTAGTCTTTCAGAAGTGTTTGATGTATTATTTCGTGTTTGATCGGGTACTAATCTACAATTTTTTTTTATCCTTTTCATGTCATTTGATATAATGTATTGCGTTTACGTGGTATTTAATCACATTCAATTAAATTATGAACGCTTTGTTTTTATGCAATTTCATGTTTCAAAAAATATCCAAGCAGTATTGTTTGCCAAGTTCTTACTCAGAGTTTTTTTCTTCATGATTTAAACTGGTTTTATGAGTGAGTTCAAAATGAAAAACGTTGCCTCTCAGGACTTGATGTTTAAACACTTCGGCATTCTTTCATCATATGAAGCATTCTTCACAGTGTAGGCCCAGAGTAGCAACTCTTCCTTTTATTGAAATAGTTTCCCACACGTGTAGAGTTCTTGACAGCACTAGTAGCCACGCCATGTGTTTTTAGTTTACGTTTGTGAAACGTTAAAAACTTACTGTGAAGTGTTTTTTTTTTATTTTACGTAAAGACGGATGCAGCATTCGTATAACATGTTGTCGTTGTCACCGTGATTAAATCTGTTAATTCTCTCTCCAACAGAGATCCCGGTGTGTGCAGGTTGCAATCAGCATATCGTGGATCGTTTTATCCTCAAAGTGCTGGACCGCCACTGGCACAGTAAATGTTTGAAATGCAGCGATTGCCAAACCCAGTTAGCGGACAAGTGTTTCAGTAGAGGCGATAGCGTTTACTGTAAAGAAGACTTCTTTAAGTGAGTGATTTGTCTTTCTTATACGTTCATTGTTCTATTTTTCATTTTTATTATTTCAAAAGAATGTTGTTCTGATCAAATTTACCCCGGAGTGAATGCAGATGTGACGCAAAAAGCTATAATAACTTTATCTGCCTCTATCATAAAGGTAATTTAAATTATGAGTGATCACCAAAATTCAACATATTATATTAAGACATATTTTTTATGATATAATGGTTAAATAAGAAATCCGTTATTGGTTCTCTCTGGGTATCCAAATATAAAATAATTCACGTATGAAATAAACAGCAGTGAACAGAATGAATTTTGTCTGCAGCACACAGCAACAAGAGCTGTGGTCGAAAAGACAGCAGTACCGCAAAATCATGTTTTTTTCCGTGAAATTAATGCATTTAATTTACATTTTATTCTCAAAAGGAGATTTGGGACCAAATGCGCCGCTTGCCAGCAAGGTATTCCACCATCCCAGGTAGTGAGAAGAGCGCAAGACTTCGTGTATCACCTCCACTGCTTCGCCTGTATCGTGTGTAAGAGACAGCTGGCCACAGGCGACGAGTATTACCTGATGGAGGACAGTAGGCTGGTGTGCAAAGCTGACTACGAGACCGCCAAACAGAGAGGTGAGAGCTGGGTAATCCCGTAAATGGTCATTTAATCACTTAAAAAAAAATACATTTAAACACGTATTTTAACCATTCCACAAGTGTGTAGTTTTTTTTTTTTTTTCCTGGTCATTGTATTAATTAGATTGTATTAGACTTAAATATAGTCATTAGACTATATTTAGGTCTACTAATTGTAAATCTCAACGCGCCCCCCACCAGAACCAGCGGTTTTGAAAAAAAACTTTAAGAAATACAAAAAAAACCCAATAATTCTGGCCTAATTACATTATATAAATGACATTAAACAACATCCCCATCAAATGTTTGATTTAGGCTAATATTAAATGGATATTAATTTTAAAAAAATTAGAGGAGTAAGTTGGAGATATAAAATTGAGAAAGAACTAAGATATGTTCAAGTAGTTAAACACATTTTTACAGATTTCTTTCATTTTAAAGGATTTCTGCTATGTCGGTATGTTTTCGACAAACTAATTTATACATGCTGACGCCTCGGTAAACATAAAAAAGCAACTGCTATGCACACATACTATAATTTCGCTAAATCGAATTTAGCAGTTTAAATTGTTTTATTTAAAGTGGTAATTTACACTTCTTTTTTTACAATGCAAAATAATTTATTTATACCTCGTTCGGCAGCATTAACTATTTTATTATTATAATTGTATTTTATTCTAACATGTATTTACTCACGTTAATATGCTCCATCACAACGTGCCTGATAAACAGACTATATGATACTAAAATATTGTAGATTGTTCATTTTATATATGAGCCTAAATGCTTAATTCTTAGAACTATATTTAATCTTATATTAGCCTATATCTGGATTTAATAGGCGCCAACACGTTTTTGGAGATTAGTGTTCTAAACATTATAAAGATAAGTATGCTTTCCAAGTATTTATCCTAGGTTTGTAAGGTTCCCTGTTACTGCCGTAAAGCTCCATCCTTGAAATAAACACTGAAGGTTGTGAAGTGGGGTGGGGTGCGGGGACAGGGACGGGGACGGGGACGAGGGTGAGGGGTTGAGCTAGCCTTGATCATACGGGTTGCAATTCATCTATAAATGAGGGATTGGTCTGTGCATCGAGTTAGTCTATATGCTTTTTCTATTTTAACTCAATAACCTTTTATTAAACAAGCGCTTTGAACTATGAACTTCATTTCTAAGGGCAGCAGGTCATCCATAAACACTTGACCCGCCCTCGCTAATAACACAGCTCTCTGCCTCCAAATCGATTGTACTCTTTATATATATATATAACAAATGCAAGTGCACCTCTGAAGAAAAATGATCGTTCTCCAGTCGAATGCTTACCTCTGCTCTACAAGATTACACGAGTCAGCGCATTCCCAGGACCGATTTAACATCATGAGCTTTGTGTTATATTCAGCAGGCGGCTCAAAAACGGACAAAAAGAACAAAAACACGATCTTTGCAGTGCTGCTCGGACGATTGACGTCACAGAATGTATCCAACCATCTAAACCACGCGGACTGTCCACTTGGACGATGTGAAATATTATTTTCATACTAATTAAAACTAATCGTTAGTGCCTTTGCGACGCATACGTAGTTCTTGGGAAAAAAAAGTCACACACACAGCATTTGATATGATATAATCAGCATGTATTCCATGATACGACTCATAACGGAATCATTTTACAATTACAGTGTTCTATAGGCATATTAATCGCAAGCAGACTGAACACTTAACTGAAAAAGTCGACAGGTAATTTCCATCTCCCTGTAAACATATTCCCGAAAGTTATTCATGAGTTCTGGACATTATTTTGCGATTTGCCTTAACATTCACTGTTCGTCTTTTTGCTGTGAAATGGTTCTGAGGTATAATTCAAGTTTGAGTTCATGCACATGCAGTTTTATTTCATTTGACCAACGAAACAAGTATCAGATTTGCACAACGTTGCAATTTGTTTTCTCTTACGTAAAAAAAACAAAAAAAAAAAAGTGAAGTGTGAAGTGCCTACAATATAACAGAAAATAGAACATTAGACACCAAGTTTCTGACATGATAGGTTTTACTATTGACTGATTACCCCTTGACAAAAAGGGGTCGTAACAGACTGGCGCCAAAATTATTTATACAAGTGTTACCAAACACCCCACGAAAGAGATTAGCACCCGGTGTATTTATATATTACTAGGCTAGCTATGTATTTGAAGGTATTGAGACTTAATCCCACCAGCAATATTGTTAGTAGGCTGTTTGAAAGCACAAACATGAACATATATATATTTTTTATTTTCAGAAGGCTATATTTTCATACAATCATAGTATGAATGTGACTTAAATAACCCAAATTGTGTTCGTTTTGAATTTGGCGTTTAATCACATGGTTTTAACTAGGCCTATTTTAAGTTTATGTGAATCACATGGATTTGAAAAATATTAGTGGGCTACATTGATAGGTTGATAGTGTGGTTATTAAGATTTGATTTTGTGGATGCATCTTCAGCTCAAAATCCACAAAGAAAACGTTAGTGATCTGTGCGTTCCTGTGTCTTCCAGAAGCAGACTCTACTGCGAAAAGACCAAGGACGACCATCACTGCCAAACAGTTGGAAACCCTGAAAACCGCATACAACAACTCGCCAAAACCGGCAAGGCACGTCAGGGAGCAGCTTTCGTCGGAAACAGGCCTGGATATGAGGGTAGTGCAGGTAGTGTCTTCTGCAGCCGTTCTGGAACTTTTTGATCATATCAGCTGAACACGCACATTGAACTAACAGCACATTTTGTGCTGGATGAGCACAGCAAGTTGTGGCCTGAAGTAATCTAAAGGCATCTAAGAAAGTGCTAATTAATTGTCTTAATTTACGATGAGCTGGAGTCAAATGAAGTCCATACTTAGAAGTCAGGGGTGCTAAGGACAGGCTGAGACAAGCTCATTAGCCACTCTACGAGGCAACACTTCCATGTTATGGCTACATCAGCTGGCTGTGGTCATATATATTGTTTTATGTACTTGTATTTGCAAGGACGATGTGACTCTCCGTGTGCATGGGGACATGAGTGTGTAATTCCACAGTGTCCTGGGAGAACGACAGATACTTTCCTCCACCACATTAAGCATTAATCTTAAAACACAATTGGATAAACATACCATATACCATGATAAAAATGTTTTAGAGTAACACCGTTGTTACGTTGTTAAAATAAACATAATAAAGGAATGTATAGCCTATATATATATATATATGTATATGTTTCTTCCAAGGCATAAGTGCGTACTGGGTCACCACGTTGAAATGCAAAGAATTAAATGCCGTTGGATGGTCAAATGCACTATCCTGTACCGGTAGTTTTGTCACAAGAAGTAACCTATCTGCACTGCAGGTTAAGGACAACTTGTAGCTGTCTTTGAGTTAATTATAGCTCAGATAAATCCTAATAAGAGGCCAAGGGCATGGTGACGACAACATTAATGTTATGTCGGCTGTTTAAATTTTCCACTCCAGACAAAATAAGTGAGAACCCTTTCAACATCAATCATCCCTTTGTACTGGTGTACCCTGAAACAATTAGAAGCACACCATGTATAATAAATCATGGTGGGCAACAACCGAATACATACATTTTTTCATTGTATTTCAGTCCAACCAAATGAAAGGACCGGCTAATGGGCATTCACAATTTTCAGAACCTGCTATAGGGAGAACTCATAGTTAGGTTTTATCATTGTTTGCTCAAGTAAGTATAAAGAAGAATTTAATTTAATCCTAGCCCTTTGACAATCAGTTATTTATCATCATAATAATAAACAATGTGGTTGCTATGAGAATATTGCTTTGAATATATGTTTTCTAAATTAGCTGTGACGTTGGCAGTGTAGGATATAATTACATGGCATAGACATGAATGTTATTTAAATAAAAACGGACAACTGCAATGTACCTGATGCAATTTTCAAGATTATTCCAGGGATTTACATCGCTCACACAAATAGAAAAAAAGACCACATGAAATGTTTTAAGATCAGGTGCCAGTCTTTACTTGCTAATCATGAAAGCAATGAGTTTTACTATGTATTTCTTTTTTGTTTGAGAAGAGGTTGTGGAGCGTTGTTTGACACTGTGCCTTTAAAAAAAATGAATTTACAGGTGTGGTTCCAGAACAGGCGAGCCAAGGAAAAGAGGTTGAAAAAAGATGCCGGGCGGCAGAGGTGGGGGCAGTACTTTCGGAATATGAAACGGTCTCGGGGCAGTTCCAAATCGGACAAGGACAGCATCCAGGAGGAGGGGCTGGATAGTGATGCCGAGGTCTCCTTCACAGGTACGGCAGGACGTCAATCACGGGTATCAATCATATTTAATGCTGACTGAGATACGCAAGTAAGTTAAAATGGTTTAAACTACTCTTTATTTCATAGAGTTTGCATGCATTTGAAAGCAAAATAGGAAACAGTTCCTTCTTTTCCCTTTGAAAGACATAAAAGTTGAAAAGTTTACAAAAACTAATTCTGTTTCCTTTTTTTTCATGCTTAGATGAGCCATCCATGCCTGAGATCAGCCACTCTAACGGGATCTACAGTGGGCTTAATGAGACATCTCCTTCAATGGGGAGACAGGGCGGAGGCCATGGTCCCTTCCCCTTGGAGCATGCAGTGGTCCAGCCACAGGATCAGTACCACGAAATGCGGCCCAGCAGCCCATACGGCTTGCCCCAGTCTCCAGGCCCCCTACAGGCTCTGCCAGGGCACCAGCCAATTATCTCCAGCCTGGTATACCCCGACACTGGGCTGTCCATTATGACCCAGGGCAGGGCACCGACCATAACCCCTGGCATGCGGGTTGTGGGGGGCGGGAACGGCCCTAGTTCCGACCTTTCCACAGGCAGCAGTGGGGGCTATCCAGACTTCCCAGCTAGTCCTGCCTCCTGGCTCGACGACGTGGAACACAGTCAGTTTTGAGACCCTCACTTGCAAAGGGGGACACAGTCCGTATGAAAAGTGTCAGAATTACGAGTCCTCTGTTACAGAAATTCATGGCCTGGTAAGAGGAATAATGCCCAGTCACGATCTGCTCCTCAGCTCTGAAAAGGGATCAGGGTCTGTGTGCCCTTTGGCCTCTTCACTCGTCATGATCCACCATTCATATCTGCTTGCGCTGAACCGTAAGCAAGGCAAAGTGGAAGAAGCAGGGGCAACATGTTAACATGGACCTGACACTTTCAGAACCGTTTTCATGAAACCACGGAAACAGATATGTTTGTTTGTTTTAACACAAAGGGGAAGTTGAATGGCAATACTACTGTGGTCTTCAATAAGCAGTGATTGAATTATGCTATCAGGGTCTACTCCTACTGTAGTAGTCTTTGAAAATGACCATGTGTTCCCTGGATATTCAACAAAAAAGCTCTTCCAAAAATCATTGTCTGTCTGGAAAAAGACTGAAAAAAATTATTAATCAAGAGATCTGAGACCAAGAAATGACATTTGTAAAACATACTTATTTTCTTATTAAGCGCACAAGCGGGATGCAAGATGTGACGAAGTGTGTGGTGAAGAGGATAGCAAGAATCGCTCAGAAATTGAAAGAATTGGATTCCACATCTAAGAGAAGAATTATCACTTTCTCCCTGACCCATCTCAGTTAACTTGACCCTGTTCTGGGCATGGTTATACTATGACATCATTGGTTCAAGCATAACTGTTTAAGCAAGAGAAACTACTGGATTTTGATGGACCTCGAGCCGAGTCTATATTGTTGAATCTCTCTTTTTCCCTGTTTTACTTGTGATACAGCCTTTGTAGGAGTCTCGCTGTGTCTGGCTGTTGCCAAATGTACGTTTATTACAGTTTTTCATTGTGGAGACGTAAAAAAATATATATATATCTGGTAAGTAACTTGAACACAGATATTAGGACTACTATGTACATCTACAAAAAGGGATTAACCACTGTAAAAGTCTGTATAAGTCATTTCCCACTGTTAATTGGTAGTACTTACATGCATTTGTGTGTGCTCAGATGTATATTGTTTGTTTGTTCCATTAAATTTAAATAACCTGGGACAGAGGTTATAATAATTCTTCGTTTGTGAAAGATAACTTATGGCTTTAATTTATTCTCTCTGATCACTGAGGGAGCCACATCTTTAATAAATTTATCAGCGAAATATAACAAACACTGCCTCATAATGCCTTCTTTAATTATTTTTCAAATGAGCTTATAAAAGTATTTTTTCCCCTTCCCACATACAGAAAGCAGACAGAAAACCCAATAAACCCAAAAACCTGAGTGAACAAGGAAGTATGGAAAGAATAGAATTAAGTGTTTAACTCCACCACAATGATGTTTTCCAAAATAATTAGTATGATTCACCTGCATTTTTTTAAAAAACTTTGAACTTCCTTTGAAATGTAATTGTTTCAGTCCATTGAGTCCTGACAGGTTCTTTTTTTTTTTTTTTTTTGTCCGAAGTGGCAGGTGAGTAATTGAGGCGTGTGAACATGCGCAGCTAGGGAGAGAGAGTGTTGTGTGAAAGCATAGCTAATCTTTATTGATCCCCTCTCTGTCTAACTAAGAAGGTGGTCTCCGTGAAAGTTAGTCCTGTGGATTTGCCAGTGGCATATGGAAGCGGACTCAGTTCTAAGAACCCCCATATCTACGAACTGAAGCAAAAATAAAATGTACACTGCTATCATTCCACTTAGACAGGTGGAAAGAATAGATTATTAACTCTAGGATTTAAGCATTTTAGACCTTGAAATGAACTGTAGGTTCCAAGCAGATAATTTGATTTAATTTGAACACCTTGAAACAAGCCTGGCTCTCAGGCTAATGTCTCCAGGGTAGACACAAAGAGCAACATGCACTTTGCCAGGTTCAGTCGGCCACATCCAGGCCACACCCTAAGACTAAACTTACTTTGATTTAACTGCCTTACTACACAAGATCTGAATGGCCAGCTAAAACTACATTTTAAACCTTCCAAATGAGTTATATCTCACAAGTCTTGTCTAATTCATCAGCCTGTAAAATGCACAAGCTGGGTACCATAAGGCAATTTTGAAATTCCAAAATATGCTTAAAATGACACCTGACAGTCCAGCGCTTTCTTTGAAAAATCCTATTCTGAGGTGTCGTCGCTGTGCGGGAGTTTTTCTCTGCAAGCTAATAAAATTATATATAGATTTGACAAGGTAGAGATGTATCTTTGAATGTTCTTTTAAAAACATAATATAGGTTGGGAGGAACCCAAACCATTTAGTTAAAATCTCTCACTTAAGGAAAAAATCAAGATATTTCTAGGGAAAAACTGAAGGTTCAAAGGGGGTAGTCTGCTTGGGTTCCGCAAAAGAAGATTGTGCCTTAAAAATTATTTGGATGTTTTTTTTAGGAAGTTACTAAAAAGAAAGCTTTTGATAAAGTGCCACATGAGAGACACATGACTGTTTTTTGTTAGAATTGTTCGCCAATAGATAATTGGCTTCAGTACAGGGCACAAAGAATAGCTTTACATAGCTTTATATGGCAAGAATGACATGTCTTCCTTGGTTGCAACACTCGCTACCCAGTTTCAAATTGCCTCTGGAAGCAACATCAGTGCAACAACTGTTTGTGCAGCCACACACAAGTCTAAGATAACCATGCGCAATGCAAAGCATCAGCTGGAGAGGTGTAAAGCTCATGCCTTATCATCTGGCAGTCCAACAGACAAATCTGAGTTTGATGGATGTTAGGGGATTAGTACCTACCCGAATGCATAGTGTCAACTGTAAAATTTGGAAGAAGAAGAATAATGGTCTAGGGCTGTTTTACATGGTTCTGGTTAGGCCCCTTATTTCCAGTAAATGGAAATCTTAACGGTATGGCAAACAATGGTATTCTAGATCAATCTGTGCTTTGGGAAAACAGTTTGGGGAAGGCCCTTTCCTGTTTCAGAATGACAATACCCCTGTTCACTAAGGTCCATACAGAAATGGTTAGTGGAGTTTCGTCTGGAAATTTACTGGCTTGCAGCAGAGACCTTATTTTAAAAATTGAAAGGAATGAATTAACTAAATTATTCAGAGTATTTCACAACTAATTCAGAAAAATTAACTAGAGGTCACGAAGTTGGGTAAAAGCAAGTTTAAAACAGATGTTATAAAGTACTTCTTCACACAGAGGGTTATAAATAAATGAACTGCACAACCAGCATTTGTCATAAAAGCAGAAACATTTGGGTCCTTTAACTTGATGCAGAGTTAGAACATATATGATGAGCTAAGTAGAACTAAACAGCCAGTTCTCGTCATTACATGATCTTATGTTCTGTGGTTCTTATATCAAGCCTTTGCTCGAAATGAGGTGCAAATTTAAATGGAAAATGATGGGAAAAAATCTCTCTTCTCCGTTTGGTGACAAAGAGCTGGGTTAGCTGCCTGGGTCTTGCGCCCTGGCCTTCCATCCTACCTCAGTGTCAGCTGGCCGGAGTAAATTAACGTTGACAGCAACACCTCCCCTGGGTGCCGCATGTTACAGCAACAATTCAGGGGTAATGGAGCGGAAAAGAACACTTGTCTCAGGCTTGGGGGGGGACTAAGGTGAATGGGCATCCGAGAGGAAGCCTAGTGTTGGGAGGTAAGAGAGGGTGGGAGGTTTGGGGGGCCCGGAGATTAACAAACAGTCAATTACCACAGCCTCAGCATGTTAATGAATACCACCCTGTGGTGTGTGGGCCTTTGTGACTCGGCAGGAGGGCAGATGCCATTTTTAACGGTTTGAAGAGGGGGTCAAGGGTAGTAAGCTGTCCTGTTTGCCTATCTTGATTACTCTAGGGGTCAACAAAGCCATGTGGTTCAGAATAAGAGTGTAGAGTGGCATGGTGGACTGTTTCTCTGGTTAAGGCTAAGGCAAGAGGTAGCAGACCCATGAAGTCAGCCTTCTGAGACTTTTGAGATTGAACAATTTATCCACACTAAAATGCAGAAAGATGCTTCACTGATGTGTATGAAGGCAGTGGAGGATTGTAAGCAGCTCCATGCTTCTGTAAACCAGAACTGGACCTTAATTCAGAATTTATCCAATCCCATATAATAGCTTAAAAATACATATATTGTCACATGCAGATCTACCATTTCAGTACCTGTCATTTATCCATCATTCCTATTAGCACACAGATGAAAAACAGGCACTCACTGTGGTGACAAGGTTGTTTATACTGCATATTAATGTTCACACCATCGTTACAGCAATCCAACTAATCAGGCAGCGCCTTAAAAGGGTTTAATCGCCATCTGATCGTCCCATTTCAAGGCAATAATCACCTCATTTAATTACTGGAGTACTGGATAATCACCTTGAATGGTTGCCAGAAATATAACTCATAAATGTTTTCAGCCAGCAGTGGCCATTTTTAAACCATTGCCATTTTAGGTGTAGATGCCATCGTAGGGGGGGAAAGATGGATTTGCCAGAGATAGCTGGAAAAGGCCATTACCAGACGACATAAGAGTAGATACGTGTACTTTATAGGCTCATATTCATGATATACACCATCTCTTAAAAGAAAATAGATGTTTGGGAATTTATAGCTATATACAATTTTCTCAAGTGACCTGCAGTAAGTAAACTTCTTCACAGATAAACTGTCCCATTAGAAATTCTGCTCCACAAAACAGAATTCCTTCTTATTGTATGAAATGAAAATGTTTATAATGTGATAACTGACAACAATTCACAATGGGAAGAGAAGAATCTCTCGTAATACCTAATATTTCGCAAAGCTCCAAAAAAGTTAATGTGAAAAAACAAATGCATGCTTTGCTCCTAGCTGCCCATTCAGTGTCTGTGTAGTGTTAACAGCTCCTGTGGGACTTCTGTCTGCCCTCCCACAGATCCCCCAAAACTCACAGCCCAGATGGTTCCACCAGCCACCTCACTTTTCAATTAGACTGAGAGGAAAGATCATCCTTCACTGACTACTGAGTGACAGAGAGAGCGAGAGCAGCTTAAAGTGTGAGACACCAATATAATTAGATGTGCTTTGTATTGTTTTCCTTAATTCTTTCGATCAATTTATTTATTTATTTTATTTTTTCCAGTTTGGTAATTAAAGGGAAGATGGGGAAAAAACATACATACACAAATTAAAATACAGACTTTAAAAAAAGGCTGGGTCACATTTGGATGATATCATCGATGGTAAATTTTTATATTTATTATTCCAACTCAGCTCGCCATAGGTTGGTTTTAAAAATCTTAAATATTTCTCAGGAAATTAACCCTTAAGGTGCAGCCCATTAAAGATGAGATATTACGGTGTCACGCTTTTGAATAGCACGTCTAGACTTTGTAGTTCGGATAGATTGGGAAAGGGGAGAAGGGCAAGGGGGCATGTAATCTTTTGCTTCCACCAAAATATCATATGGGATGGGTGATAAATCACACGACGTCAGAGGAATGCCGTTTTGCGCGTGTTAGTCGTTTCTGGCTACACAGACAGAGCAAGGGGTTGTGGCCCCTGGCAGGAGCTTTGTTGATATACCCATGTGTGCTCGTTAGGATTTAATTTGAATTTAACGTCTTGGGGATCGGTAGTGTTAAAGCTTTCAAAGCGTCGTATTAATTCTGGAACAACTTAAGAACAATATAACTGCAATGTGATTTACGTAAAGGTTATGCTTAATCCGTCACTTTAGAGTAGAATTACGCGTCGTGATCAGTAAGAAAACATGCCTATTAAAATTAATGATAAAAAAAAAATTGAGGAAGAAAATCTTTGGAAATGGTTTTAATTTTTACTAATTACTAGCAATAATAATTCTGGATTTAGAATGCTCACTATCTTTTAAATATGTTGTAATAATCAGGTACACAGATAAAAACAGAAAACTAAAATAACAACTAAATACAAGGACTACATAACTTACTTACATTGCTATTGCATTAGTCAGATGAAAAATATTTAACAAGTCGCCAGGATTAAAATATCCTGGTATAGAAGAACAGCATAGTGGTTGTTGTGGAAATATTAATTATGGAATATAAGAACATGTATTTTATACTTGTAAAAAGTCGGCACCTTAAATACATGTCATTGGATTTGTTAAATTACATTTATATTGTACACTATGTGTGTTAGGGCATTAACTTAATATTCCTTCAATTTATGCATATTAAACCAAGGTTTACTGCCCTTCCTTCTACTGCACCTCTTAGTAATTTGAAGAAGGTCAACGCTTGGAGTGTGTTTCACCTCTACTGGTGATATATTCCAGTACAAAATCTTGAAAATTGTGCCTCTAAACACTAATGGGCTCTTGGGAATGAAAATGTTCCCAGTCCAAACTGAATTCAAACTTCTTAACCAGACTGATGGTTCACTGTATGGTGTCATCCATACTGTCTATTTGGCACACAGTATAGATTTTTAAAGGGAATTCATAAAAACAGCAATTTAAATAGGTGAGTAAAGACTTCCCAATGTAAAGACTGTCCACTAAAAATGAGGGACAGCCACAGCGTAGCTTTCAGATGGTGCCTAATATTATGTCACCAAGACCCTTATCATCTTTATTATTCCGAGCTTGCTAGTTTTACTGTGAGAGAACTGATTGCAATCAGAAGCATCAGTTGTTTTAGATTTCTGCAGACAGGCAGCTCATTTTAATTTGTGGCGTGTTGTACACCAGGGACAG
This sequence comes from Hiodon alosoides, assembly GCA_025775065.1. Taxonomy (NCBI): domain Eukaryota; kingdom Metazoa; phylum Chordata; class Actinopteri; order Hiodontiformes; family Hiodontidae; genus Hiodon; species Hiodon alosoides. The sequence continues at coordinate 16,568 of JAOYSI010001149.1, forward strand.
AAGATCAATATGGGGCTGTGCCACCAGGCAGCAGTGAGGTTCTGAGTTAGATTTCATCAGACTGGTGGAGACAGGAGGACATCATTACAGTTTCATGCTTGATGCAAACATCAGAGAGAAAAAAACCAATGGAGCTCAATACGATATTACCATTTTACGTTTACTCTCTTTTCAATTTGAGTGAGTGTTATAGCCAGAGTTTTTCAGTGCATGATGATCCATAAAAGTGTCATACCTAACTGCAGCGGTTAGTCATGGCTTCTCAATTTTATATCTTACTCCAGGTAGAGGCCTGATTATTAGGAAATTGTGGATAAAAATGCATTTACAGTTATGTCTGTTTAGAGCGGCTTTATGGCATCATTACTTAACCCAATGATGTTACTTGATGTTTCGTGCTCTGTGTTGATTTGTCTGTGTTTGTGTGTGAGGGGGTTGTTTGAAAAAAATGCATTTTCAGTTATGTCTTTTTGTGCATCTTCCCGCCATTGTTATTTAACCACTCAATTTGACTTGATGTCTCGTCAAGTGTGTGCGAATATGAGAACATGGTAAATATAAGTACAATACCTGTTGATTTATGATATCCCTACTATTTATACAATTAATAAACTTTCTAAAACCATTCCGATAGCTCCCCCACACTATCTTTATTGGCCAACCCCAGCTTTCAAGGTTCTGGCTCAGGGGTTCATAGAAACTGCATTGTTGACTTACTTTCTCTCTGTATCTGCATAGTTTATGAATATTTATAACATATTATACGTGTGTAATGAATATGGCATTGGTGTGGCGAGTTGGAAATGGCTGCATTACATTACATCTATTACATACGCTGATGAGCCAAAACATTATGACCACTCACAGATGAAGCAAATAACATTGATCATCTCCATGTCACGGTCTGGGTAGATTAGATGGTAAGCGAACAATCAGTTTTCGTAGTCAACGTGTTGGACGTAAGGATCTGAGAGACTTTGAAAAGGGCCAAAATGACGACTGGGTCAGAGCATCTCTGAAACGGTAAGGCTTGTGGGGGGCTCCCAGTCAGCAGTACTGAGTACCTACCGACAGTGGTCCAAGGAGGGACAAACCACAAACTGGCGACAGGGGGTTGGGCGCACAAGGCTCATCAATGCGTGAGGGCAACGAAGGCTATCCCGTCTGGTCCAAACTGACAGAAGGTGGCACAAGTCACAGAAAATTTGAATGATGGTTATGGGAGGAACGTGTCACAACACACAATGCATCGCACCCTGCTGTGTATGGGGCTTGCATAGCCACAGACCAGTGTCAGAGTGATCATGATGACCCCTGTCCATTGCCAAAAGTGCCTACAATGGGCCTATGAGCGTCGGAACTGGACCTTGGAGTAGTGGAAGAAGGTCACCTGGTCCGATTTGTCCTGTTTTCTTTCACAGGGACGTATACATGTGTGCCGTTTTCCTGGGCAAGCGATGGCACTAGGATGCACAGTGGAAAGACGACAAGCAGGTGGAGGGAGTGTGATGCTTGGGCAATGTTCTGCTTGGAAACCCTGGGTCCGGCCATTCATGTGGACATCAATTTGACACGTGCCACCTAGCTAAACATCATTGCAGACCAGGTACACCCCTACATAGCAATGGTATTCCCTGATGGCAGTGGCCTCTTTCTGAAGGACAATGTGCCCTGCCACACTGCACACATTGTACAAGGTGTGGCCCTGGCCTCCAAATTCCCCAGATCTATTCCTGACTACGGTACATTTTTGTATAAAAAAGAATAAGAGCATCTGCTAAATGACTAAAAAAGCAATTCGATAAACAATGGTGTGACGCTCTCAGGTTGCTTGCTACCTCAGGTTGATTACTTGCTTTTATACTTTTTTATATAGTTTCTCAAAAAGCACCCTACGTTTGTGGAAAATAATTGGAATTATTTAGGAAACATCCCAGTATTAACGTATTGGGGAAAATAGCACTCCTTTTAAAACATTTCAGTTTCAGCTAGTTAGACGAAATTCATGACAATGTAGTCCCCCAGTTCTCTAACAAGTAGAGAAGTAACAGTTCTCTTTCAGTATTCTGAACCACGAAAAATTCAAACATTTTCAACCCTTTTTCCCTGCAAAATCGTAGGGTATACATGAACAACTAAATGGGGCTAATTTAGCATTAATCCATCTCTCCAAGCAACAATAGGTATTTCCTGGAATCGGATCTCATAAATGAAACCTGGCACATCGCTTCAACGACTGTGGTTTACTTGTCCGGAGATGCTGCATTCTGGCCAATCAATATATATACAGTATCATACTGTATATATATCCATATAAGTTTTTTAAAAATTCACGTCAATACTTATTTTCACTTCGGTAGAAGAAATGTCATATAATATATATTTTTTACTCTTTTTTAAGAGTAAGCTACATTGCATCCAAGAGACTTAATATTTTGCTGCTGTACTCAATTGCTATAGAACATCTTATATTAACAACCATGACAAAATGTCAATTCTAAATTGCCGTGAAATTTTCACAATAAACAGTAATTACAAGGTTTGGTAGATTCAATACTTTTCTTTAATACGTTAGAGTCATGTTAAGGTTTAGGTTCCCTCATAGGGTTTCATGACAGTCTCAGAGTTTTGACTCTTTGGGCTGCTGAGCTGACAGATTAGAGACAAGAGAAATGTCTTTGTTCAGTGTCAGGGTCTTCTAACTCCAAATATTCCTGACAGGCAGGAAGTACACTGATGGCCACAATAATCCAAGCAAGACGCGGCTGTTGCAATACACTATCAAGGTTTGAATATTTGTTCTTCAAATCCATTGTTTTATCATAATTCATGTGAGCAAGATCGCCTTATCTGTCAGTGGGACAGAGCGGACCTCCATTTAATCCCCCCGACCAAGATGTATTTATTGAAGATTAATAATATACCAGCAATCTCATCATGCTCTCGATGATTTTAGAATTTTGTCCCAGGGGGAGGATCAACAAGCCCTCCGGATCGGTGGAGTAGATTTAAAAGCAAAGAGAATTTTGCAAAGAGAAGGTGTAAAGAGGTTTTCACTGTGGCATTAGATCTTCAAGGACCCCTCCACATGAAACGCATTGACTGATGATGGGTCCTTCATGCATTCCTGTTGTGGAATTTGTTTAACCTATGTTAGGTGGCCATCTTATTTACACTGAGCCTTCAGGAGCTGATATTTAATGGTTTGCTACGACCAAAGGGACAGATTGGTTGAAGTCTCCTCTCAAAACGTTGAGTCTTATGACAGTGCTCCTGCGATTCACTGTGTGACATTGTTCATTCAGTTTTTATCTTTTTCTTTTTTTCATCTCACCTGCCCCAATGGTCTGGCTGTGCTGAAGGAAGGGGGCTTCTTCTGTAAGACTTTTGAGTTTTATAAGGTTGTACTCAGTCATGTCATGTCTTGGTTCAACTTGTAGGGAGGGCGTTTAAAAAGAAAAAAAGAAAAAAAATTAGACTTCGTTTTTCTCCATATTGAAATTACTTCTGCGATCGGTGCATATGTAAAGTGGCCACATCCATCTCATTGTCCTAATGGAAATTCTGCCCTGGGTTGTTTTCATACATGCAAGCCAGAGGGAGAAGGGAAAAAAATTAAAAAGATACATTTCTCTAGGGGTAAGAGTTTAAAGTGCAAGGTTCAGCTTTGATCAAAATAATTTATATCCCCAATAAGTGAGTGGATTGCACATGTCGGCTGCTGGTGACCTGGGTGTTCATAGAAACCCCATCCCACTATATCAGACATCCAGGCAGGAATACAGCGTTGGATCGCGTGGCCTTGTTTTGTTGTTTGTGCCAATGGGGGCAATAATGCAGGTTATGAGTGTGTCTGTGAGAGAGAGTGGGGGATGCAAGGGCAGGGGGGTGCCTTGTTTGTATTCGATATGATAATAAGACGAAACCAAGGGCATGTGAAGGACATCCGGTGTAGGCTGCAGATGTTGAGGAGTGTGTGGGGGTAGTAGTGATGCTTGGAGTGGCAGGATTTATGTTGGACTGATGTTACAAACAAGATGAACCGGGAGTGAGAAAATGACATTTAACAATGAACCTGAGCCTATTTTCTCCTGATTTTTTACATATTTGTGAGGTACAAACTATCAAACTGCTTGCTGCAATTATTTTATTTATTTGTTCTTCTCATAGCATTGCTGAAATTAAGCCAAATAAAAGATATACCTGTCAATACAGGATTCATGTTTAATTCAGGCTGTTCATCCCCAAGAGCTACTTTAAATTCTATGTTTGCTGCCCAGCCCAGTCTGATTCTGTCCAACACACACACAGTTTCTCAGTCAGCTGAGCTTGATGCCTTATAGTTGGGGCAGGGGTTCAAAGATGTTCAAAGTGAAGGTAGCCCCACCAGAACTAAGCTCTTCACAAGCAACATCATGAACTTTAAGATTATATACAGTGTAGTGCCGTCACACCTCGTTATCTCAGAGATTGCGTGCTTGAAAAAAACTAAAACCGAAACTGAAATGTTATTGGAATCTCACTGGGACATAACTCATGAGTCCAACTGTGTGTGGGGCCATGGTATTGATCTGGAGAGACCTTAGCCGCTGCCTTAACCTGATCTCTGACCCTTAAATGTCGAACGAATCTCAATCCAATAGACTGAAGTGTCTTTGCCTTCTCACCCGCGCCAAGCCACCACGGTAACCCTCCCAATGCCTGACCCAATCGATACTTGGCGAGCGTGATTCACACATTGTGGATTGGCAGCTTTCCCTATGATTAGAACAAACACCTGTCTGGGTATGTGTTTGGTTTGCCTTTTTTCGTAACAAGTATAAAGGGCAGGTAAGTTTGTGTAAGATATTTCATTTGTACCATGGTAGAGTGCAATTGTGCCAACTCGCGCACATAAAAAGGAATGAACCCTCCCTGATACGTGTCAAAACCACCACCGTAGATCAGACAGGCCTGGAGATAGACATATTTTTTGATCTCCCCAGGTATCTCTGTTGTTCAAAGACTCACCCCCCAAGCCCGTCCAAGTTCGGTAACTCATTGGATAGCATCAAAAGGCAGCTTTGGGCCTGCGGCTTGGAACGAAAGAGGACACGCAGTTGTGCTAATCTCATAAGGCATCGCACAAGCCTTGTGTTCTCTCAGCGCTGTGGTCCAGCTTTGCTGTGTCATCTTCGCCACTCTGCATTACAGCTTTCACTCGGGCGCTTTTAGCTGCAAGTCTACAAAAGAGAAGACACTCCTAATTATATCTGTTTAATTAGTATAATGCAAGCGATCATTTTGAAGCTGTTGGTTTGTTTGATGAGTAGGCACGCATCACTTGAGAATCAAAAAGTCAAGCCATAATAATTATTCTGTTTAGCGGGACATGCTAATGGAGAGGCGAAGTAGCAACTCTAAGTCCATGGGGACAATACAAAGAGCCCATTGTAATACCTGTGAGTGAAACACTCATTCTACTTATTGTAATAATAAAATTGGTTCTCTGTGAGTTTGAAATAGAAGTAAATTAAGGCTGTCTAAAACCCATTCCATTCTGTTCCCCTTTCTTCGGTTTAATAGAGTTGATATGATATCATTCTCGGGTTATGCAGAATCCTCATCCTGTTTCTTAAAATATTATAATTATTGAAATTGTCCATTTTCATTTAGTTCAGAGTGCCCACCTGTGTAATGTTGCTGACGCTAAAACCCACTGATGGGACACCCATTCCTGTCTGGATTGTTTCAATGTATATAAAAGCTTTTGTTCCCCCCCAAACTCCCTCCAATTTTACGATTATTTAATGTGTTAATCCTGTTTTGAAACATCAGTCATGAACTTAACGACCCCTTAACCCCTTTTCCCCCTCAAGGCCAAAGACTCATGTGTTAACATACTCTCTCTCACACACACACACAAACACACACACACACACACACACTCACACACACAAACACACATACACACACACATATTTACGCACTTACCTACGCAAGCTTGTAGATCAAAGAACACCCCCCTTCTCCTACTCTTCACAAGCCCGCATCCCTTTTATGTAATGAAATCGCAAGGAGTCATATGTTCTGTCGTATCTCAGAGTTATGGATGCGTTTTACATAAAATTCATATTGGGACAGTGTCCAGGATGCATGTGTGCATACGCATTTACATTTCAAGAGGTATTAAAGAAATGAGCCAAGAGTAGTAAAAAAAAAAACTGCTAGGTTTCCAGTCCAGTCATTTCAGATCCCAGCAACTATAAATTAAGCCCCCCTGTCTGAGATTTCCTGCTGTTTTTACACCATAAATTAGGGTCTGGCTGATCTCTGCAGTACCAGGTGTCTTTGGGTATAGATTGGGGATGAATATAAGTACGTATCTAATATATATATACCTATGTTGTTTTTTTGGAATACCATTGTTCATCAGATAGCGTTAATACCTTGCCCTCAGATAGAATTATTAATCTCAGAATTAGACCTAATTGATGCTGTTCACTTCAAATAAGACTAATTAACAGGACATTAAGGAATGGAACAAAATGTAGTCCAGTTTTGGACCATCATTTTTATTGTGTTTTAAATTATTAGCTATATATATGTGTGAGTGTGTGTGTGAGAGAGACATTAGTTTTCAAATAATACAGCAGAAGTTTATCTGTGTTATTATTAGTAAACCAAAGCAAAAATGAAAAGAACAAGAGCCATCAGAAGGCTTCATTAAACTGACTGGAGCTAAACTAAAGTGAGCTCTGTTTCAGGCTCAGTGCTAGGGGTATGATAATCTGTTTCATTTAGGTACTGTTATTAACTATTATTTTTACACAATAGTTTTCATCCATCCATCTGGAGCTGCTGGTATTTCAACTGGGTTTGAAAGACTGGAGGGCTCCAAGGCTACTTAACAGATATTGCTTGATGGACTTTAATAAACAAATTGAGCGCCCAACTGGGGTCTTTGCCATGCTATATATACAGTATTTTCACAGGCTGGAGAGAGCAGGTACGTATTGGAGTCAAGGGGGGCCACGATCCTCTGCTCCTCTGACAGGCCCATATAATCCAACATGCCCTGCCAGATTTCAACTAGTAAATCTCATATTTTAAACACAGGATTACGCATTTTTATTACAACAGAGGAGAAGTGTTGGGGACTGAAGGGATTACGTGAAAAAGCTCTTAGACACAAATTTGAAAAGTGGAATAAAAAAAAGATATGAAAAAATATGAACAACAGTTTCTGAAACTAGGTCCAGGGCTGTCTCTCTCATGTGGTCAATGTTTACTCAGACTCCACCAGTGTGAAGCCATTTGATTCATAAGTACTTACTCTGGAAAAGGTGCCAATCCATGGCAGGGTTAAGACCCCAGTTAATTTCCATAGATGTTAAGTGAAAAGCTGTCCGTTTATTTTGGTTGTGGGGGAAAACAGTTGCACTAATAACATTTCTTTAATGCTTTTTGGTTAAGAATTTGGTTTGATTGAGCACTGTTGCTCTAATTTAGCATTTTTGTAATTACGAAAAATATCACCTTTTTTTTAAGATTAAACTGAATTTACACAGAGTAAATATATATATATAAATTTTAGCATTGGAATGGGTGTAGCTGTAATATGATAAGACTCTTTACCACTCCCTACAGGTTATATGAGGGTAGTGCAGACCACTCTTTCATCTCTCCTTGCACTAGATTTCTTCTTTCTTCTTTTTTAGATTTTCTGAACTGAAAATATACAAAACAATGAAAAAAGCAGTGCGTATAGGTCTCCCTAAACAATGTTTTTTGACCTATATGAGTTAAACACTGTATAACACACACCGTTTGCGTGTGAATTGTACATCCAAAGGGATGTGGGCAATCTGAATAATGATTCTGTGCTTGGCCTTGCAGACCTCCTGTGTACTTTCAGGAAGGCGGAATTGTGATGTGCATGAGTGATGTCTGTTCCAGAGCACACTACTAGTAGTAGTAACAACAATAAACATTCCTATTATTATTGTTAGTACAACAACAATAATCTTAATTATTATTATTAATAGATTGTTAATAATTGTCTTTGTCTCTTGTACCCTGTAGTTTCAGTCCTATACCCCTCAACCCCTCCTTTTTTCATTCATTCATTCTTGATCTCTCCTTCCACACTCGCAATGCTGTTTAGACCCTAATAGCCCTCCCAGCCTCCTGATTTCAGTCTAAGGATGTTAGGCCAAGACTTATCGATCAGGCCATAAATTACCCATGACTCCCCACTCCTCATCCACCACAGGCGAAAAGGAAGACCTGGCAAACTAAATAAGGGCAAAGAGAAAAACATCCAGAGACTAGAGGGGCAAGTCCCACAAATTCTCCACTGATTTTAACTTTAACCTTTTTTTCAGTTTTGTGGTAGAGGCTCCATATGAAAACATCAATGGGGCATCAGCAGACTTACAGTCCTGAGCATGATTTGGTTTACAGGTGCCATTTTAAAAGATGGTAAAGAGGGACAGAAGCGGAGGGCTAGATGTTTTGATGTGTACACCCAAATTGTCAATGCTCACCTTCGCAGACTGAAATATTCCGGCACAGTTTTTATTCATTTAGTTTAAAAATGATATTAAGAAGACTGAAAGATTTTTCATTTTAAACCATACTTCGCATGGAGGAGGATATGCTTATTGCTTTTAAGTTAAGTTTGGTTTGTTAAAAGGTTAAAAAACAGGCACTGTTTGTTGTCTTGTTAAGGCATAAGGGGGGGAATTAGAATGAGATTTTTGTGATAATGATGTAAACCCACTATGTAACTAAAATAATTAAAGTGATCAAGGATGTCCATATCAGTGTAATCTCTCCCGCCATAAGAGATTAATTTATGAAAGATAGTGTTGAGGCCACCAGCAAAGCTATAATTTCCCTGAAAGATTGAAAATCTGCACGCTGGGGACAAATCACCTGTTTTCCTCTCGTACCTCAAAGGACTCTCAGGAAAAGAAGACTCCCATTACCAAGAGCGATGGATCGCCTGCTCGCAATTCCCAGCGCAGCCGTGCTATTTCCCAGGGGCCTCTGTGTTTAGGGCAATGTCCTATTGTAGCTAACATGCACAGACAGCCAGACAGGCAGCCCAGAACCCCACCCTGTGTCAGGATGGAATGACTCCATGGCAGCCTCTAGGCACACGTCCCTGTCCCTGCTCCAGACCACAGTCCCTTCATTGGAAATCAATGGTGTTTTGAGTAGGAAATTATCAATTAACATAGATTGGACCATAGACAACTTAGTGTGCACCTTTCTATCTGTTTTCTCTGCCAGTTTTGGTGGTGATCGGATGAGCACAGGACCCGAAGCTCTTGGTGCAGCCTGGAGAATAAATGTTTTTATTTACAACCGCCGCAACTTGGAACCCAAGTGAAGGGCAGTCCAAGCAGTTGCCAATAGCTCACATTTTCATAAACTCCAACTTTCCAAAGGGAAAAACTAACGATGACTCTCGGATGTTTTTCATTTTTATGATTTTAATTTTCCTGATTTACACGCATAATTGCCTGTGCCATTTGCTAAAGCATATCATCCGCTTAATTATCTTAAACTGCGTCGTCTGCCCAACCAGACTGGCCAAGACACTGTAAATTCACAGGGATGGAGAAAAAAAAACAAAACAACGAAGCTGACCTTGCCTATAAATCTGCAAATGGCTAAAAGCGTGGGTGACCAAAATGCGCTTTATTTTCTATATAATTAATTTTATATGTGTTCTTTTCCCAGCTTGGTCACTGACATGTTTATTAGAGTGTCAAACACAGATTCCGGTGCAAAGTTGCTCGATAGTTTTTTCACACATAACCAAAACTGGATAAACACTTTTAATTTCTACCTTGAGAGGGTCGTCTTAACTTGTGTTGCACTGAACTGTAACTTTTGAGCATGAACGTGTCAGACAAATTTAAGACATTATAAACCAGCTTAGAAAATGTAATATACACTTAATTGCTTGTGTATTGTGAACAAAACAAAAAATGTCCCCACAAATCAAATACTGAATGCTTTTTAAAATTACGAGTGGGGCCGTAGTTAATGATTTTGACTCATCATCAGATGGTTATAGTTTATAGTTAAAGTCCCAGTTGGGGTATTGTCGTTACACCTTTGATCATGGTATCATCAACAGGACACACTGCTAAAGTGTGTAAAGTGTTAGATTTGTATGCCCATGTTCTATGCACAAATACTGTTGCGTGGTGTGTAATTCCCAGATCAAATTTGGAACTGATCACCATAAAAAAAAAAAAGAAGACAATATTCTTAATATTCAAACTATCATTCAATAATATAGGTTTGATTACTCTAAAAGGCAATTAATTATGTGGATAACTCAATTGTGTTTAAATTATTTACCAGGATTCACCCATGTCTGCACTTTTTTGACTAACTTAACTTACTTAGTGTATAGGCTTTTTTGGTCATGTTTAGATGCTAACTGGCATTAGTCTTTGGCTCTTTGGGCCCATTCTCCAACAGAAGCAGGTGCACACAAAGGTAAATGAATGGTGCTGCCTAGTAATGAGGACTGCAGCTGAAATTACAGTGAGGAGGCAACCAAAATATCCATGCTTCCATTTTACTGTAATAATATCAAGTGTAAAGGAATAACAGTGAGAAGGGTGTACCCAAAATCCATGCTTCCATTTTACTGTAATAATGTCAAGTGTAAAGGAATAACAGTGAGAAGGGTGTACCCAAAATCCATGCTTCCATTTTACTGTAATAATATCAAGTGTAAAGGAATAACAGTGAGAAGGGTGTACCCAAAATCCATGCTTCCATTTTACTGTAATAATATCAAGTGTAAAGGAATAACAGTGAGAAGGGTGTACCCAAAATCCATGCTTCCATTTTACTGTAATAATATCAAAATAAATGCTTTGTCGCTTCCTTATGCTGCTTAAAATATTCTGTCTCATTCACAGCAGTCAGGTTTCTATGTTTTGTTGGTGTCCCCCCTTAAAAGTGTACCAAAGAGACACTGCCAGTGTAGGCTTTATATTTAGCAATAACTTAACATGTAACATTTTATTTAATTAACAACAGAACGATCTGTGAAATGATGGGCAACGCTAAAACAGGAGAAAACCGCCGGCCCTAAAAGGCAAGATTTAAAGCTACACCTACTGATCTCCCTTGTCCCTAAGCCTGGGAGCTCAGAGAGGTATTGAGCATCTGTCTCCGCTCTGAGAAAGCCTGTTGCCCAGATGTCGGCGAGGGATTGGTCTTCTTGGAGGAGCGCCCAAGGCTCGGGCTGCAGTGTGGTGGCCCAGTTGTGAAACGCTATAAGGGTCACATGCTGTTTTTGTGCTGTAACTGTGCAGGGGTCTAGGACTCTTAATAAGTACTCTGCAGGGGACAGAAAACCACGTTAATCTTCCTTTACTCTTGTAAAACCTTAATTTGTTGGTAACAATTTGATTTGGGGATAAGGGACAATATTCTTAATATATGCGTGAATGTTATAAACAGCTGATGTATTGTAAAATGCTATTTTATCATAGTGCTCGACTTTCCTGATCCAATTAATTTTATAGTATTTACAGCAGAAAGCCACCAGTACGCAAAGAGGAGAAAAAACATAATATATTTAATCCTTTCAGTAAAATTTTCCGATCTAAAACATGATTTCAGTGTTGTTTTTAACCATTATAAATTATATATGTGTATGAGAGAAACATGAACCTATTCTAGTAATTTAAAATTATTGTTTACATTTTGGTAAATTATTAATCCTCTCTAGTTTAGATGACAAAATGTTTGCATGTTTATCATTTAGCTGAATTTTTAAAAAGATTTTGTGTTTCCAATCATTTTGTCTAAAGTACCGTTAACCTTGCGCAGTGCCAGCTATATTTGTGTGTGTGTGCGTGTGTTAGTGTGTGTGTGCATGTGTGTATGCGTGCGTGCGTGTGGTTGGGTCTGTGTGTGCATGCATGTGTGTGTGTGTGGGTCTGTGTGTGTGCCTATGGGTGTTCTGTGTGTGTGTGTGTGTGTGTGTGTGTGTGTGTGTGTGTGTGTGTGTGTGTGTGTGTGTGTGTTTCCGTGTGCGGGAGAGAGCTCGGCAGCTGGGATGGTACCTAATCGCTTTGCGTCTGTGTCAGGCCCGTAATCCAAGCGAGGGGACCCAGCCTCTGTCTTAATCTAGAGCCCACTTCCCTGCAGATGGCCGTCTCCTTAAGCACTTGAGAAGAACTGAGATGATCTCTAATTCCCCTGATCCTTCATGTAAGACGTAGTTGCCCAAATACCTCACTCACACACACACTTATAAACAGTTTTACGACAAAAAGGTACTTAAGCACTATGTTGGTACACTGCGTACGTATATATAAAACACCTGCAGCATCTGTTATACTCAGTACCATAACAGTATCGTTGTAATGGTAATAAGCGCTACTGTTTCAGACAAGACATTTCAGACCAACTTTCATTGTCCTTTTTTCCTCACTCCATCTTATCATTAAGTGCAAACAATCCTTATGGATCATTATTACCAATATGTTTCCACTGTTACTACAATCTCAACCCACCCGCTCTGCAACAGGCGTTATCTGGTCAGTGGATGAGTGATTTGTCATGCGCTCACATGCGAAGGCCGGACGTGTGCACAAAATTTGAATAGAGGGGAGAAAACAGGTAAAGTTGAATATGTTGATGGACTGTCCATGCGTGGAAAGTAGAATTCCCTCCGCAATAAGAGCTGGCAGCCGTCAGGAAGAGAAGAGCTGTCAGAGGACACCGTTGTGCTTCACCTGGGATCAGTGTCACCTGCCTTTGGGCTAAGTCACCCTCATCCAAAATCCCATCAAAACCAATTAAACCCCTCTAACTCTTTGCTATGATAGGTATTTAATAGGTAATTAATAGAAAGTATAATGCAGAATTGTTGGTGTCTCTCAGGCCTCACTAATTTCAAATGTAGTTGTTTTCAGAATAATAAAAAAAATATTTTTTTTCATTAGAATGCCTGTCTGTCACCAGAAAACAATGAAACAACCGTAGAAGCAAAGGGAAATTACCAAACACTTGTATAAGCAGTATTGGGAGCAATATGTAATGTTCAGCTTTGTTTAAATTTTAGTTTTACTGAGGCCTGAAAAGTATTACTTCCTCTCCCAATGACCACACCTTGCCCCTTGGCTGTTTTGTTACTTTGTTGGTTTCATTTGCTAGCTGTTTCCCTGGTAAATGAGGTGGGCCTTTGTGGCCTAAGCAAGACAAGGAAAAGAAGGAAAACTGATTGGCCTGGGTTTTCTGTAGATACTGGGGAGGAAAAGTCAAGATGTCTCCTGAAAGAAAGGCGACTGCCACAATGATCCATGCCGCTTCGCAACAGGCAGGGAACGCTTAGGCAATGTATTGTACTGCTCGGTTCAACTGCATCAGAAGCTAAGGGTTGAGTGGGGAGGGGGTTGGAGGGGCAAGTCGAGTGTAGGGGGGGTTGTGCAAGGCGTTCAGGAGTCGCGGCACCATTTTTCACAGCAGACAAAAGAATTTGCCTCAGTATTAATTTGGAGCAGTAAGGAAGCCTTTCCCATCAATCATATTTTGCCCTGTTCCCCTCCCTCCCTATTCCAGCCTTGGCCCTCCCACGCCCGGTGGTCTCCTCACTCCTGCTTACTATGGGCCAGAGGGGGGTCGGTCCTGGAGTTTAAGTCTCCGTCTTGTCTTGTTTAGCTCTCGCTCCGGGCCCCGCCCTGCATGGCCCCCTTATTGGCACCTTCTCCAGCACCCCATCGCTCATCTCAGGCCCACCATCCATCACCCACGGCGATCAATAGGCCAGGCATTCATCAGCCGGGGGGTGCTGATGGGAGGCAAGGGACGGGGGGAGTTGAAACATGCGGGGCTGTGGAGGTATGACAGGAAAACTGCGAGCAGACACTGAGAGAGAGAGAGAGAGAGAGAGAGAGAGAGAGAGAGAGAGAGAGAGAGAGAGCGAAAGAAAGAGAAAACGCAAGAATGAAGGAGGGGGAGAGAGGGGCGGAGAGAGAGAAAGGGAAAAGGCGACACTCGGCTTGGACCAGACAATAGACTGACAGCACTGCTTCCTGTACTGCTTTTCCCCAGTGTATACAGGAGGGACACGGGGGATATGGGGGGAAAACATCCGGATCTGTTACTTGACGACCTAAAAAGTCTGGGTGGTGGGGGGCACAAGCGTTCAGGGTTTTTAAGTTACGGTGATGATTAGGGAGATTTGAAAGTAGGCACAAAAGAGGATGGTGAGAGAGAACACAGTGAGAAAATGAGAATAGGTTTAAACACTATTTTTTCTGAAGTTTTCCCAGTCCCATAGTTTCTTTTTCAAGTCTCCCAGTCATGCGTCTGTCCAAAAGCATCAGGGCATCATAGTCGCAGCTCAAGTCTGGTTCTACTGAGAATCTCACAAGGGTCCCTCCTGAAGTTTTGCCCGGAGAACAAACATTTGGATGGTCTAGACTGATTCTCCGCTCTGTTCCATCCTTGCTTAGCTAGTTCATGTGGACCAACCTGTTAGGAATACTGTGCACATGTTTTACCAGAGAGGAAAAGCAGCAGGATTACCGTAAAAGCAGCAGCGCAGAGTCCCGTCTGCACAACAAGGGTTCACCGCAACCAGACAGCTCTGCTCAGAGGCCCGTGGAGAGCGCGGTAACTCTGCCTCTGCCCCTGAAGCCCCAGAGGGTGAAGCTGATGAGGAGCGGCTGAAAGGGTATCAGAGGGGTCAGGTGCCCGAACCAACGGCCTGCAAAGGTTATCAGTGTAATGCAATGTATCAGCTGGGCTGTGTCAGGTGTCCCGCTCCGATTACACCTGGTCCCCATCTGCCATGTGCTTTAATTATTAAGAGGCAGCAAAACGTTCCATGTAGCTTGCTGACCAGGGCACTCCGAGGCCACCCCTATAACAGATTCTGAAATGTGTGGGGAAACCCAATCTATTATATTTAATAAATGAAGCACCTCAGAGTTAAAGGGATAAACAAAACCAAAATATAAAATATACATTTTGTGGCACGTGTGTCTACTTCTTGACAAATTGGAGTACCTATAGTGATTCCATTTTCAACCGAAATGAGAGACGTGCTATAAATATAAATATATATACAATTAAATTCTTAGTCATGTCATTAGGAATGTTCCACAGATATAACTTTCAGATTCTTTAAAGGATAGGTGCCCAAAATATAAGACACCTATGTTTGTGCTCTATTGGCATGGATGACATGAAGCGGTGAGGATATATATATATTAGGCTCATGTAGCAACAGCATGAGGCTCAAAGAAAATTATACAGTATTCACATTTATTTAAAAAAATGACAGGTCTTCAAACGTGTTCATCACAGGAGTCAGAAAGGAGGGTAAAAAAGAAACAGAGAGATCAATGACCCCCAGTGCCTGCTCGCAACCTGACCTTTTAATAAGGGGCCAGTTGTTAAGCGAATTTCGGGAATCCCATAAACACAAATTGCCCGCCGTAATCTCCTGCCAAGCGAGCAGAGAAATATTGCCAGAGAGGCAATCAATCAGACACTTAGAGCCCTAGGTGCTGGGGGGGGGGGACTCAGGCTTGTTACACTGACAGGGTCCGAGAGGCAGGCCCACCTCCATCCTGGATGATGCATTGAGATTATGTCACTGGCTTCCGGGGTCCTTAGCCTCCAGATCTAAGGGCCGTGCTCCTTACACCAAAAGGGCAGGTACTCCTTTTCACCGGAATCTGATACGGCTGTGCAGGGTCAGAAAAGTGTCGGCAAAGAGTCTCTCTTATCAATGTATTTTTGATAACTGCGATAAAATTCAGTCCCGGAGTCAGACGTGCAAATTGAGATTTGCGAAACAGACTTTTGATCTCATCGAAAAATGTCACTTTCATGGCTGATGTTATTTTAATTTGCAAACTGATTCACCGCCCATGTAGTAGGAAATCGTAGGACGAAAATAAAGTAGAAACTTTGTGTATTGTTTGCATGGTACTTGATTCATAACAGTTGTTTTTTCAAGGGCAGGTTGGAAGACTAACTTGTCTAGCAGTCGAAATGCTCAGTATAAAAGGCCTAATTATCACATAAATCCCCATGCCTATGAAATATTAATTTGAACTTGTCAGGGAGAAAGAGCCTGGACTCAGTAAATCATGATTGAAAATAAATAAATAGGAGAACTGATTGATTTCTTTTAATGTAGAAGGGCCTCTGCATACATGTAACTAAGGCAAGCGAGTGGGGCGGTGCGGTCTCAAAAGATTGTGGACTTGCCCTCCCAATCAGGTAGAGGGATCGATATCATGATTGACCCTCGTTGACCTCCCGGGCCAATCAGACTAATGGTATGTCCGTTTTTATGACTGGCCCCTCGAACTCCTCCTGACGCCATGGTGCTCTAACCAGCATCCTGAAGGACTGGTTTAACTTCGACCGCGCCTGTCAGGATGAGGGCCTTTTTAGCACTGGTCCCTCTCCCTCTGCAGGGCTTTACAGGGCAGTAAAACTATACAGCCTTTGGCACCAATCGCTTGATAATAACGTGGTAGGTTTGGATTGAGTCTTTAAGAGGCACAGTGTATTTAACTGAATTTGTTGCATTCATATTTCTGCCCGGATCTTGGACATGCAGTGAGGCAAAGGGGAAAAGGAAAGGCTGGACCTATGATCAGTGGTTCCCTCCTATGGCTCCTTTCCTCTGCCAGTGTCTCCTGGCACTGTCAAAGTGTGGGTAATAATCTGAAGATATTTACTGCCTTAGATAAGTGGAGGAGTGAGGTTCAGTGGTTGAAGTTAGGAGATATTGAAATGGGCCCTGACATCATGAGATGCTGACTTCAGAAGGAGAAAGGCTGTCACAGAGCTGTAAGTTTGAGAGTTACCCCATCCAAGCTGGCTGACTTTCTGCACCCAAACTACCCAGGGGTCAACATGAGGCAGGTTGAGTAAAGCACTCTCAAGGGAGTTGGTAGATTTAGGTTATGAATGAGTGGACAGAAGGCGTTAGTGAGGGGGTGGGTGGGGGGTGGATTAGCCCTTTAAGCCCCAAGTTTCCTGATCCAGATTCTTGTGCTTTAGCCTTGACCCCTGTAGGCGATGTTTCAGAGAGTGTTAATCGGGCTGGTGTGAGATGAATGAATGGCTGCATAACCATGCGACCCCACACCCACCCCGGTACATCTGCCGCTGCGTTCCCCTGTCCTCGCTCTCTCCCTCCGGTATGCTGCAGATGAGTAAGACTCTGCTTTTTTGGATCTGTCTGAGGTTTTTATGCTTGGTTTAATCATCCCTTTTATCTATTTTTGTCAAATTACGAGTAGGGATTTAAAGAGCTCACAATACACACACCGCACTGACACACAGACACACACACATGTTCACAATGTCAACAATAATAAATTGCACATCTTTTCCAAACAGAGCAATTTAACCACCAGCTGTGCAAAGGCATAAATCAATTCTTACGGATTCAAAATTCTCCCATCTGAACACTCAGTAGTCAGGTTTGGGCTACAACTGTAATTTCCCGCTTCCTCAGCCACTGAAATGCATTCATGTCCATTAACATTATATTCAATGAAAAGAAATGATGGGGTGAGAAAAAAAATTGTCCATGCGTCCGCTTAGCATCTGTCAGTAACAGGCACTGCAAATTTGCACAGTCGTTGCCTAGGATGTCTTTCTGCTTGGCCCTCTTTTTCAGTCCCCGCTCTGCTGCTCTCCTTGTTCCAGAACTCTGCAGATGTTTCTGAATCCCTCTAATCTAGCCAAGTTCTCAACACTGGGGATTAGCAACAGAGAGGGCTGCTGGGAGGTAGGGAGAGCTCAGAGTCCAAGACCGCTAGAATTCTGGTTCCTGTATGGAGCCCTTCCACAGTAACTGACGTAAAACATCTGATGATATAGTTGGAAAGGGTTAGTGAATTGAACATCCTGCATCATCAGGAAATAAACAGTGAGCTCTGGCAATGCAGTGCTGAGTGGAGGACACCTGTGAAAAGATGGAAGCGCTTTGGAGCTAGATTAATACATGTGTTCAACTGGTTGAATGTTCTGGTGGTATGATATTTAAAAAAAAAAAAAAAAAAGGGTGCAACTCTTTGTGGCATGGCCAGGGTCCATTCATTCTGCTCAAAAGCAGAGTTGATGCAGCATGCTAAATGCCATCTTGACTCTCTGCCTAATGTAGAATATTTATATTTATTTCAGTTGCCAAGCATTGTCCCATGTTCCTTGACTCAGCTGATTTCCCAACCTCAATCCTACATTAAATTTGTATGATTCTCTGGGGAGGTGCCTACACCTTAATCCTGCGCCAAACAAGATAAGCAGTTTTGCAAAGTAAAGTAACAAGTAATTTTGAGAAAATGATTTCGGCTAGTTTGCAGCTGCAATTATCCAATTAGTAACACTCTGAGACTGATAACCCTTAAGCCCATGTAGTTGAGATTGTGACATTAGAATCAATAAGCTTACTGCACAAGTGATTCACACTGACATGAAGCTTTTGTAACTCTTGTTACTCTTGTAACTGTTTTACAAATATTAAATGTAACTGTTACCCTGTCTCACCAAATATGTGTCACAAATAAGAACCATCACATGGATTTTTAATGCTCTACAAGGGCAAAGCAATTTTCTTTCCACGCAATGCACACATATCGTAGATCATACTACTGCATGTTCTATTTAACATGATGCAAAATAAGATTAACGTATCTGTGGTTTAAAGGTATTACACTTAACAAATCTTTAAATGCTCTGCAGTGACTCTGCAATGGAATCATTGGGTTTTTCTTTCGATTTTGCTATATTGCTAGTAAAATTTAGAATTTGATTTCATATTATCAATGTTCATTGTTTACAAAACTCAGTGTTCAGTATTTACATCCCACAGCAACTGAATTAATTAAAATGTTTACTAATTAATGCCAACAGACACACTTCATCTATAGAATGAAAATCATGGGGGAAAATATAATTTTTATTTACCTTAATTAAAACATGTAACCGTTTCTACTTTTTACCCACATGACAAATATCCTGCTTTTTTGCCACTGATTTCTTGATAAATTTCCCTCAGATCAATAGATTAATGTAGCATGGTTGGACCAATCATGTAAGGGCTTTTCTATTAATTCAATTCACACCCAAAGTAAGGTATATTCCCTTCTTCTTGCAGAGGTATGGGTCTGTTTGGGTCATGCAGTGTGCTGTATTGGGGTCCAGAGCACTAAAGGCCTCTAATAATTTCACCAAGGCCTATAGGTCTCTGGGGGACATTAGAGAACCTCATTATACTACAACATAACTTGCTTTAATTACACTTTTTATAATGAATGTCCTGAGGGGTCTTTTTAGCCCTCATAATTGATTTTATTTGCCTTGTCCCTTGCCAGCCTCTGATTAGTTCATTAATCAATATATATATTTCTTTGTCTGTTTTTTGTTTTCTAAGAGGATACTGTTGACTCAGACTGCCACTCTTATGTGCAGGGGCTTTTGGCCACATATGAATGAAGGACTGCTGAATCCTATTAATTAAAATCCAAAGGACATCAGCTATGAGTGTATCAACACAACGACCCTATGCTCAATGCAATCATACTATTCAAGTTTTGAGTCAAGAAACAGACAGATGAATTTTATCACAGTTTGCAGGTGGAGCGTTAGATAGAAACAAAAAGCAAGGCATTTTCCCGAATGCATAACAGCTAATGCATCTCAAATATTTCAAACTGTTTATTCCAGTCAGTTTCTGGCATTGATGCACCAGTCTACAATGACCGTCTACTATGTTTCCCATGCCAGTCATTTAAATCTGTTGTTGTTGCAGGGCTGGCAGCTTACCAAACCAGATGTTCTTAATGTGTATGTTGGATACTGTTCAAAAATGTGTGTCATTCCTGAAGACAAATGGATTGTAATTTTTATTTTTTTTATTTGCTACACTACATTAAATTCAGGTGTTTCGTTCAGTCCCATTGCTCACTGAATTCGACTGTGGTACTGTAATAGGATGCAACAAGTCAGTTCGTGAAATTTCTTCCCTCCTAGATATTCCACAATCAACTATAAGTGGTATTATTGCAAAGTGGAAGCGTTTAGGAACCACAGGAACTCCACGTTTAGTTACAGAGCGGGGTCGCCGAGGGCTGAGGTACATAGTGCGTAAAAGTCGCCAACGCTCTGCTGACTCAATAACTGCAGAGTTCCAAACCTTCTCTGGCATTAACATCAGCACAAAAACTGTGCACCGGGAGCTTCATGGCATGGGTTTCCATGGTCGAGCAGCTGTATGCAAGTCTTACATCATCAAGCACAATGCCAAGCGTCAGATGGAGTGGTGTAAAGCACGCCGCCACTGGACTCTGGAGCAGTGGAAACTTGTTCTGTGGAGTGACAAATCACGCTTCTCTATCTGGGTTTGGGAGTCTGGGTTTGGCGAATGCAAGGAGAACATTTCCTACCTGCCTGCATTGCGCCAACTGTAAAGTTTGGTGGAGGAGGGATAATGCTATGGGGTTGTTTTTCTGGGGTTGGCCTGGGCCCTTAGTTCCACTGAAGGGAAATGTAAAAATTTCCAAGACATTTTGGAAAATTCTATGCTTCCAATTTTGTGGAACCAGTTTGGGGAATGCCTTTTTCTGTTCCAGCATGACTGTGCCCCAGTGCACAAAACAAGGTCCATAAAGGCATGGATGGATGAGTCTGATGTGGAAGAACTTGACTGGCCTTCACAGAGCCCTAACTTCAACCCAATCGAACACCTTTGAGAAGAACTAGAACGGAAATTGCGAGCCAGGCCTTCTCATCCAACATCAGTGTCTGACCTCACAAATGCGCTTTCTTTAAGAATTCTGGAAGAATGGGAAAAAATTCCAACAGACACACTCCAAAATCTTGTAGAAAGCCTTCCCAGAAGAGTGGAAGCTGGTATAGCTGCAAAGGGGGGACCAACTTGGTATTAATGCCTATGGATTTAGAATGGGAAGTCATAAAAGCTCCTGTAGGTGTAATGTGTAGGTGTCCCAATACTTTTGCCCATATAGTCAAAGTCACCTTTTTCCTCAGTTTATTTTATGTTTGCATATTCTCAATGTTTTGCCAGTTACTTCCAAGCGTTGGGTTTGGAAAGAAAGTAAAAGAAAGTCCATATAAACGTCTTTGCCCCCATAGTTAAACTTTCTCATCTCTGGCAGAACACGCTGAAAATTACAGAAACGTGGATAGACATCACCCTCTAGTGTTAATAAAAGCACATCATGGGTACGTTCGAAGACCCAGTCTTGACTAAACTGGGCTGGGATCAAATCAAACCTCGTTAATCGCACTATTACTAATAATTTATTAATGTTTCCTTTATTTAACTTTAGTAAATAGCTTCTTTTTTGTAAGTACTATTTTTTAATACACTTGCAAAATGCAATTTTTGAATTAGATTTTTAGATTTTAGATTTTTTTCAAAGAACTACAAATCTGTTGTTATTTGGGTCTATTAACATGACTTGTCTATTAGTTGGCTATTGATTAAAAGAATAAATGCTGACAAAATGTATGCATTTGTAAAAGTCTTTTGTCAGAACTTTGGGTGTTCTGGTAAATTCTGATACAAATTCTCCCAGGCAGCAAGATATCTCAGCCAAGAAGCTGTCCATGTACACGCAGGGTAATGTGCACTGTGGGCTTTTCTGGGCCAATGGAAATAAGAATTTGTATACTCTGTACAAGATGTAAATACAAATAAACAGATGTATAAAGCTGAAATTTGGGAAGAGTTTCAAGGGTGAGAGGGTTCTCTAGAGAGTCTCTGGGCCCCATTTTAATCATCGTCAGTGCTCTTGGATGTGTTGTCTTCCCTTTCGCATCCCTTCTTTCAGTCTGTAGAGTTGGGCCATCCATCACAGCCCGGTGCCAAATTATTACACTGCTGATTAAATTTGTAAATGCAATCACAATCTTCAAGCAAGTTAATTGGGAGAATTTATTTAGCCCTCATGACAGCTTTATGCCTGTTTGATTAAGTATTATAAGGTTTGTTTTTCTGATTTTGCATAATATACCTTTAAATCCTTTGCAAAAGGAGTCTGTGCCCCATTAACGGCCGTAATAAACTCTTTTTAAAAACGCCCCCATTTATGATTTATCTGCCAGAGCCCTGTCGCTCCTGATGTCATTTGGCCATCTGACAAATAGGCTGGATGTAATCTTTCCAGCCAGTCCATAAATCTACTCTAAGAATGCTGTCGGCTGGAAATGTTGTGGGGGTGAAAGTGAGTTTATGGAGGGGTGCACTACAGAACAGCAACAGATCATCAAAATGTGTCACGGGTGCTACTTTCCACATGGCATGGGCAATGTCAAAAGGCACAACATCCACATTCTGGTACATATTGTAATTGAATGAGCATAGTTTGTTGATTTTATTCTATAACTTTAGAAAGCTGATGGTTGTTCTGGGATTTTTTTGTCATTACAGTTTTATACTTGAATTGAATTGTACCACTTTTTATGCTGGTAAAAGCCACCTCATGTTTTGAGTTGAAGGAAATTTTATGTAGGGGTACCTAGACTTTTTTCTTTCTTCAGGAAATCTATCTTTGGATATTGTTGTAGTAAATATTATAAATATAAATTTTACTGTTGCATACAGCCTGTGGGGCTACGCCCACAAGCAGGCCTGGAGTAATGCTGCGTTGGAGTGCATCTTGGGAATACCACTTTAAAAGCTATTTAAAGCTCAGCTATCCCAGAGAACCCTTTCTGAGGGTTTGTTAGCTTTGTGTTTTGTTTTAGTTTCATGTAACAAATGTAAATCAGCACAGTGGAATCAGGACCTGGGAAAATTTAAGCATAAATGAAATGTGTCTAAATAAAATTGACCACTTTTTTTTAACATAAAAAACTGGGCTGCATACATTTTTATAGCTATTTTATTTTTATTAAATCAGCTGCTTAGATTGTCCATATGGATAATATTAAGTTTTGATTAGGTAAACATGGACTCACCTGACTCGTGACCAGACAAACTGAAGTATCACTGAGGCTGCTGATGTGATATGGCATGGAGTATTCTCAGACAGAGATAAAAGAGACCCTGGTCTCAGAAAAATCATCCTTCATTAAGGCTTCAAAATGCCCTTTCCTACATATAGTCCTATATAGTTTCCACAGTTTTATTTCAGAAAATGTTTTCCTTCTGCCCAATATAATAAGAGGGGTTTTGGCAGCAGGTAAAATAATAACAGAATAACAGATTGGCTTCCTGATTAAATTGAAACACCTGTCATTGTTTCAAGTAAATGTGTATTCAGTGATCACTGACTAAGTCCAGCTTCCTATGAGAAGAAGGGGTGGTTGATGTTGAGGCAGCATGGATAACTCTTTCCACCAGAACACAGCTTTGTTCAATCAGATAAGATACTGCCATTAAAAACAGAGTGAATGCAAATATTATTCTTTCGAGCAACACAATGGCGTTCATTAGATTCAAGGGTGGCAATTATTAGTTTTTTGTATGTGTACGTCTAATATCTGCAGCACAATTGTTTTTTAAACAGTGTGATCATCGATCATATATCAAGTGTGCTAATGGGAGCTCTATCCATTTACAATTTCTTGAACGGTGGCTGGAAGGACAGTTTGTTCAGTGGTTTATGCAGTATATCTAACTTTTATTCATTTAAAAAGTCTATTAAATAAAGAGATCCAACTGGCTGTGCTCCCAGTCTGTAGTTTGGTCCATGTCAGATAGCTGTGGGTGGGGCAGCCAGTTCAACACTTGACAGACACTTTCAACTGTCTGATTTTATTGCTCTGTAATAATACAATGGCTATTTAAAAAAGTGTTATAAAGATGAAAAAATAGTGTGCGTGAATATCTTAGTTAAATTAAAAGGGGTTTTTGAATATACTTTCCAGCACGTCTTTACGTGTAGAAAATCTTACGCGCATGGTAGAAAATATTGATAGTCGTGGATCCCTAATGTATGCAGCTACGGTCATTGAAAGTTACCGAGGATATATGACAGAAGAAGGGGTTGTACTACCCGAAATCAATAAATAAAAACACCAGTAAGCGCACTTAGAAGAAACACTAGAAGAATCTAAAACCTGCTTCTTCAAATTGGAGTGGTTGTTATGGTAACAGCTGTGGACCTAGTTCATGCACGTTGCGACTGGCCGTAAACGGTTGTTGTACACTGATTGTACGTACGGAAAATTCTAAATGTACGTGCAGGGAATGAAAACGGATAACGCTTAGTCTAAAAATCCCAGTTTTCGTGTACAGTTGCTTTATAGCAACGATTTTGTACAGTATCGTCTTGCCAATCCCAGTCGTATGCATATTATGTTACAGCGACATAATAGCTGTTTAACGCTGCATGCTAGCTAACAATATCTTGATTCTCTAAGCGATGCATGTATTTGGTATTATACCAGTTTTGTCCCCCAACATAAGGACGATGGATTCCAAACATTGATAAGGTCTGTTTAGTTTGCTAGTACTTGCCGCAGGAAGAAATCATTCTGTTCAGCATGGAACGGTAAAGTGTTTCTTATTAACCTAATTATTATTGTTCTCGCAAAACAATGGAATAAAAATAATACGTCACGCTTGAATGGGGTAAAAGACAATGTTTATAGCAATTATATTGTGTGTCGAGTTGTTCATTTTGAAAATGAGCTGTCAAAATGTACAATATTAAGGTCGTGGCAACCACACTCACGGAAGGCTGCCTTCAATATATGAATTCAGTTCATTGGGATGAGTGGTGGAAGACTGAAACTGAATTGAGTTTTCACCATAGCATTTTTGGCTGTCTCTTGTAATCATCTGTATTTCATTTATGAATGGTATCCAAGATAGCTACAGATCCTCATCTGCTTGTTCTATCCAGCTAATTGTAGGATGTGTTAGGCTTGCTCTTTTGGTGTTAACAAAAATACATCTGTACTTGATTTTTAATATTCTTTGTAAATGGCTGCATGCTTGCTACTGTTAACTGCAGATGTCTTTATACCACTCTGTGCAGACACCCTGTTTCCCAAACAATACTTTCCGAAAAGGAAGCAAAGCTGAAGTAGAGGAGTACATCTACCCGTAAAACAGCATTTCCTCTGTATCTTTGAGTAAGCAGATGATGCTGAACTGGACTCCTGGCATCAAGGACAGGGACTGCAGTTGGGACTCCCCACAGCTGGGGGCTTGCTTTTCCAGCCAATGCCTGTGATCCCCATCCCCCGACGGGTGCGCTCCTTCCATGGCCCCCACACCACCTGCATGCACTCGGCTTGCGGGCCCGTGCGTACTGCCCAGCTGGTGCGCACCAAGTACAACAACTTTGACCTCTACCTGAAGTCGCGCTGGATGTACGGCTTCATCCGTTTCCTCCTCTATTTTGGCTGCAGCCTGTTCACCTCCCTTCTGTGGGTGGCTCTGTCGGCCCTGTTCTGCCTGCAGTATGTCGGCGTACGGATCTTCCTGCGCTTCCAGTACAAGCTGTCTGTCATCCTTTTGCTGCTGGGCCACCGCCGTTTGGACTTCAGTCTCCTCAATGAGCTCTTCATCTACAGTATCCATGTCACGATGTTCCTTGTGGGTGGCTTAGGCTGGTGCTTTATGGTCTTTGTTGACATGTAGTGCTTTGGGGGGGATGATGCTTTGTGTGCCACCTACTGCTTGGAGTCTTTTTCCCATTCCGTTTGCATTCCAATCACTAACATCTTTGCCAGCCTAGCTTTGTTGACAGAAAACCAGGCTTGTAAGTAGGTGGATGTGGACTGAGAATAGTTATAATCTTGGGGTTTCATCTATGTGGAGACTGTAGGTCCAGTCCCTTGGCTGTTAATATAGTACAACAATGGACAAAAATGAATTTTTGAAGGCTGAATATGTGATTTGTCATTATATGTTTTAGTTCTCATTGTATTTTGTCATTCATATCTTATATGAGCTGGCCTTAGAGTTGTCTCTAGAATACACTCCCCGGATGCCTCCCTCAAAATATATAATGACAGTCACTCAATTATAGTGCTGCTTTTGATACCTGGTGTTGCATCATGAGAGAGCAATTGATCAAGAGGTTGTCATCAACTTGGAGTGAGGCACACAGCCTTCTATTGTTCTGGGATTATAGGCACCACAAGCCTCATAGTTGGCTGGTCATATCTGACAGGCTGCCCCACTGTGCTGAAAATGAAATGCCTCTATGAACACACTATTCACACTGTATCACTGCCGGTCAATATCCTGATACAAGTTCAGGAGCAGGTTGCAATGCCTTCCTTAAGTATTAAATGCCAACATGATTGGTGATTAAATTGATATAGTGAAATTTTGTGTCCTCCTTTTGGGAAGCTTAAACATTCAAAGTTTGGGCCCTCTTAGAAAGGCCTTATTATATATTTTTATTGATGTTTGGCAACCGTATGTTGAAGTGTTGATATTGTTAATGTTTTTTTTTGAGTATGAATTATATCCATAATATTTACAGAAATGGTACCAATAAAAAACATGAAATTTTATCTCATAATGATATTAAAGTTCTTAATGTGCCGCTTATTTTAATTTATTTTCCATATAAAAACTTGGACAATTTATTTTGATTTTTTTTACAATAAACTCCACCTATAGTCTGTATTGGCCATGTTATAAAGCATGGGAAGTGTTCGTGTGATGCTGCTATTAGCCTGTACAAATATCCCATATATTTCTTGTGTAAAAACTGCTTCAGATGAACATAACCTCAAAATGACCCCAGTAAGTTATGCAAAATATACACGAATAGATCCAATTTTTTGTTATTATTAATACTTCACTTCCCTCCGTTTCTAAGGACATCTCATACTTGACTGTAATTCAGCTGCTTAGCTGCACAGGCTGAGAAAAATATTTAAGTCTAAACTAACTTGTGATAGCTGCAGAACTAGTGCAGGCAAGGGCATCTGAAGGTTGGTCAGTTCAAGTCACTTGGGGGCTTCAGCAGTCAGTAATTTGCTAATGCTAAAGTAGCTGAACGTTGCAGAACTTTCAAGACTCGAGCTTCACATCATGTACTGCCCAGGGTTAGACTACTTTAACTTTCCATCTCTGGGAACTGGAAACTGCTATTATGAACCAATGCTTAAACATACGTAAACTGGGTTTTGGAGTGTTTTTCAATAGACCTTGCTAAATGGAGGCAATGATAAAAAAATTTTAAATACATAATTTGTAATGTAAGCACCAAGAAAATTTAATTAAAGTGTGCCCTCCTTCGGCATAAAGGTTAGTCATATCTGTGGTTCAAACCTGCTATGATTGAAAGGGAAAAAAAAAAATATTGAGCTGCCATTTGATTGGAATAAAACATCAAAATGTTTAAACTTATTAATTTCTTTCTCTAAACATGAATTTATTTTATTGTTGGTGAAATTCAACAATTGATTGCAGTTTTTTAATTTGAGAATATTGCAATTGCTATAGATACATTTTTTATTGATTGTATGAAACTTATGTAGCCAATGTTTCTTAACTTTGTATTTTGGGTTATTTCATGATATTTCATTAAGCCGTTAAACTTTTCAGAGAAGCCTACGCTTAAAAGGAAAAAATATATAATTCAGCTGCCATTTGATTTGAATAAAACATTAAGCTGAAATTATGTTCCCTCTATATTAAAATCTGTAGCTGTCTTTCATGCCAAGGTATGCTTGTTTTTCCGTTTCACCTTGCTTCTCAAATGTTAAATTAACTTGTTTTCAAATTTAAAATGGCTTGCTAAAAGTTATACAACTGGGTACCAAAGACGAGTAAAAGGAATAAAAACATACTAAAGGCTTCATGCTACATTAATATATTCGTTTTTTTAAGGATGTCAAGTTCTACGGAAAGTGATTTTTATTGAAATTTTTCATTTCATATTTGAATATTTGGGACTTACAATACCTGTATAATAGCTACACATTGGATAAATTACAGAAGCACACTAGTGATTCCTAGTTTTAATGGGCACTGTCAGATTGCAGCAACATTTGGAGATAATTATTTTTTAATTATCTATTTATATTTCTGTGTATACATTAAAAAATCTTAACTTCTGTTGAAATATCCTAGCAAATGTAGTCTTAATCAGAATATTTTGTTTACTTTGTAAGCAAAGAGCTAGCTGGCACACAGTCAAATCGTTTTAACAGTTAAAGAGTCAGTAAAGCATCATCTTGGTTCATTTGTTTAGAGTCGACAAAGTTCTTTATGGTGTCTTTTGTGAGGAAAATTAAGTGTGTTGCTTAGTATTTTACTTTCTTAAAAAGGTCCATTGAAAAAAAAAAGGTCTTCATTAGACACATGTATTAAGGCAATGCTGGGGATTTAAATATACATAACAATTGTTTGGAACTCAATTCCAGAGGGGCTTTGGTGGGGCTCTTTATTTCTTCAGCTATCTTCTTGGCAACCTTTAACTCAGATGCTGCAATGAATAATTGTATTATCTATGAAAAATACAGATATAGAAATATAGTAATATATAATAGAAATGTCTTGATAAATGTTGGATTGTTGTCCTTGGTTTGGCTGTGGCACAGGCTTCTCTGAAAAGTTTAACGGCTAAATGTTTCCCCACTAGTATGGTTTTTGTCCTGTTTTCCTCCAAGTTGGAGTTTACCTATTTAACATATTGTTTATTCTCTGGATGAACAAAGCCATTTTAAAAAATCGCGTTAACAGTTAACAGGGACCTAAAATATCTCTAATTTCGGTTTCTCTTTACATAATAAAACCGCTCTAGAATGCGGTAAGACCTTATAGGCATTGCTACCGTTCGTGTGCTGTCATTGATTATGCATACCGACTTCAATGTTTTACCGAATTTTGCTTGTGTACTGTAAAGCATGTAAGATTTACAAGTGTAAGTTTTTTTTTTTTTTTTATCTGTCTACACTCAGGTGCTTCTTCTTGAAACCAACGTCTGTGTCTTTAAAAACTCTTAGCAGAATGATGTCAGGGAGAGTGCAGTTCAATTGCCGTTCATATGAGCCACACTCCCTTCCTGGACGGGGAAAGAGACAGACACAGTGAGAGGGGGGAGTTCGAGCGAGAGAGCAAACGAGGATAGGGGCCTTTGCAAATTTGGACCCTGTAAGTTTATATCCTAAGAAATAAAGGACCGTCAGTAGCTGGAGGTTGACGCTTTTATGGAGGAGAGACATATCCGGTAATTTTTTCGTAATTCCTGCAAACTGTTAAAGATTATTAAGGCATACGCTTTCACAGTTGTAGTTAACTGTTATGCTATTTGGGTTAATTATAAGTGTCTTTTAAAAGTCATTTAAGAGTCGTATCGATAAATTATACCCTCGGGGTTGTTTGTTCAATGGATGATATACCAGCTCATCGTTGTTTAATTTCTTGTGTCCGTGTTGCTATTTTGTGCCCCTCCTAACCATGCCATTGATTTGATAAACCAACTTTATTTGCGACATTGAAGAGCGCTGTGAAGGAATGTGAATATGGAGTTAGCTAGCTACTGTGCTGTCCGAGGATGTTTATGATAATTGTGAATGTTGCCGTTATAAACACGGTGGACATTTAGATAGAAAGAAGAGTACGATTGTTATTTTCTTTCAGTTTTTGTGTTGTATGTAGGCTAATGAATGTAATATGACATGATATTTGCTCACAAGATCTTACGTCACACTCCAAGCACTCCCGCCCCCCGGTACACGCACTCAAACGCGCACTAACACGTTCCTTTAGATCTGCCAATATAGATAAATACAATTTAAAGAACGGTTGATAAAGTTAATTCCGTACAGGAGAGAAAGAGCGAGAGTGGGTATCGACGGTCCGTTCGCTTTCGTATAATGCGTGATTACGGTTTTGGGTCCTAGTGGTTAAGACTATGTTTGGGCTGAGCTAATCAGGACAAAGCATAACAAAAAACGAGATTACGTTGATATTAAACTGAGCTGCTTTCAGTTTGATAAATATTATAATTATTAAAAAAAACTGTTGATCGCTTTTAATGCCATTCGTTAAATCAAGGTTTACGATTTACATAATATTTTTGTGCGTCTAATTTTAAAGATTATTATTGCCTAGAATGTAATTAGGATATACCAATTAACATAACTTTGGATTGCTAGAAATACCAATACTGCACGAGTTGAAAGAGCTATTCCGATTACTTGAAGCATACTAATACCGCGTAGCTTTAACCTTTTGTCTCGTGTTTTGCCGAGTGTTGTGGTACTACAACCAAATTCATTTAAATTTAAAATGGTCCACTGTTGATGTAGCTTCTCATTTAATTTTAAAAGCTCAGTCATACATAGTTCTAGAAACCTTTATGTCAACCTTAGAACACTTTATGTGAATGTTCTCTCTGTACGTGTTTTATGTTAAAAAAACTAAAACACATTTCTTAATTCAAGGGTGCTCAGTGTTTGGTTACCCATACTACTTCTCTGTAGTAAATTATAGTGATCATGGCCAGCTGGTTCAGAACAACGGTTGAATATTGCTGTTTTATCTGTCAACTAAGCACTTTGCCCCTTTACCATACATTTACCATAGAAGAAAAAGATGAGATGGGAGGGTACTCGGTATTAAACTATGTATGTTTCAGAAATCTGAACGTACCTCATTCGGCTGAATTGACTATCGACCTTATTCTATATAGCTACCTCAAGAAATTAATTTTGGCACTGGTTCATGTGAGCATACTAAATTACTGCTTGTGCACACCTCTCAAGGAAGCTATACGTTCGTTCATCGTCCGATCCTCGTTGTCTGAAGATCACTATTTTCTCTCTTGCTCTTGCTCGCTCTCTCCTCTTTACTGCTCTGTCTCTCGTCGCATGCACATCTTTTGCTTTCTCTGGCCTGACACGTCTGTGTCAAACGGCAAGTCTCTTTTAAGAACAGAACAGAGGAGGAAGGTCTTGAGCGGATTGACAATTTGCCTAGCGCTATATGGACATGCTTTGCATAGCAAATTGATCTGCAGCTCTGACAATTTCCCTCTTGTCGCAGACTGGCATCCAGGTAGGTCAGGAGCATCGCGCCAAAGCGAGAGGAACTCTGCAGCTTTTTCATTGACACTAGTTTCTTTCTGGCGTTGGCTGATACTGGTCTTTACTTAAGAGCCCTCCCCACCTTCTTATTTTGTTTTATCTTTTTTTCTTTTTGGCTACTGGAATGGCTACTTATACAGGCCTTTTAAAGTTATTTCATCAGAACAAACAGATCCCAGTGATCTTTATAGGCCCCTGTGCCTTCTTAGTGTGGGACCAGGTTCACTGTGGAGATCTATAGCCAGACGGGAGAAAGGCAGCTGGAGATCAAAAAACAGTGAGAGGAGTAACCGAGCATGACCCTGGTTCACGGTAGCCCTGAGACAGGACATGTGACCGAGGACTGTGCCTCTATTACAGTAAAGCATCATGCGTTCTCTCTCTTTATGTCTTTTTCACTTTTCCTCTGTCTGGCCTAGGTACTTGAGATTTTGGGAATGGTTCCTGCTGAAAGGGCTGGCTTTTTTAAAATGTCCTCTTGATCATCACCATCAGTATTGTGTCAATGAGTGGGTGGATATATTTGAGCCAGTTCACTTCCTGTGTGCAGCTCGTAGTTTTGTGGCTTACATCCATGAGCTCACAGGGCTCTCATTCACTGGACACTCGCCACACTGAAATTCTTCCCAGCTGTCATGCCAGACACACAATTAAAAAAAAATGAGAACCAGTTTCCACACGAAGGCTCCCAAAAGACCCCTTTTGTCAGGAAACTGCAAGCTGCAGTCTGTATTAACTTCAGTTGATGAGGCCATGTAATTCTTTTCTTATGGAATTTGTTTGGGTTATTATTTTTTCTAACAGTACCACAGATAACTCTGGAGAGTGCATGGAGTCTGGTGCAGTGGTTTTCTTTTAAGTGCTTTATACACTCCATCTAACTCTGGGCAGGTGAGTACAAAGCCGAAAGGCAGTTTCTGACCCAACTCCCATTGGCCTGGTTTGTTTGGGGTTTTATTTTTTTATTTTTTTTTGTGCTTAATTCTTAAACATAGTCTACACCCCATGAAAGCAGAATCTTTTAGAAAGACAGAACAAATTGAGGTTTTTATGGAGATGAGTAGAATGCTTGGCTAAAACCCAGCTGGAGGCCATGTATGTTTTGCTTGCTGGAGCTACTTAATAGCATTGCCAATTGCTTTGGGTTTCACTCCGCGAGGACTCAACCCACAGCAGCAAAATCATAAAGAAGAATGATTTTCTGGTTCTGTCCTCTAACAATCCTGGCAAATTTACATTGAGACTGAAATATTTCAATTATTGACACAGCTCCTGGCTGTCGTCACGCAACCAAAAGCACTTGAGCGAAAACTGATTTTGAATAGCGTATGAGATAAGGAGAGAGCCATAATGCTGTGCATACAATGCGTATTCTGATCCTAGGGAAAAGGATTTAGAGGGAAGTTTGAGTGATTACTAGCTTCACTGGCATACCATACGCATGCCAATTAAGTTAGAGCTGCTTGGGCAGTACTAATTGAGCCTAACAAAAATTTTTATAACAAAACTAAATTAAATTGTCTGGCCGAGGCTACTTTTAACTAGATCAATGTCATAACTATGATGTTTATGTATACTTGAATTATCTCACTCGCAAGGCCTTTTGATCTCATCTCCAAAAAAAGAAATAAAATAGCTATCACTGTCTTTCATGTAATGTCAGGCCGAATTATTTGCAAAAACTATTTTTTGTGATTTGAAATTAAATTATATATATTTTTTAAATACTCTGTGCACGCTGTTGATTTATTAGCTCTCACTGTTATCCCTCTTACTGTTTTATGACCTTCAGCGATGCCAAGATTCAAACTATGAGGGCTTGAGGGGCCACTGCGATGATGACATGCCTGAAAGATGCCCATAACATGTAGTGTTTGACGTTTGCCTGGTGCTGTGTCGTGTGTCACTGTGACCACAAAGCCAGCAAGCTGAGGGATCTGTGGCAAGCGTGTGAAGTGTGGCTCTGTCGTTTGCTCTCATGTGGCCTTCCCGCTGAGGGAGGTGCTGGGGAGAAAGTAGTCTGGAGGGAACCAGGTTCCACCATACTCATGTTGGT
The DNA here is from genome assembly GCA_025775065.1 of Hiodon alosoides. Taxonomy (NCBI): domain Eukaryota; kingdom Metazoa; phylum Chordata; class Actinopteri; order Hiodontiformes; family Hiodontidae; genus Hiodon; species Hiodon alosoides. The sequence continues at coordinate 49,662 of JAOYSI010001149.1, forward strand.
CTGATAAGCAAGAGGGATACAAAGGTGTGGAGTTTCCAAAACTCAATGGAAGTTTGGCACTGTGTTCTGAGATGGGGGCGTTTGTTTTGTTGTTGCATGGGCTTTCGTACCCAAGTCTAGCCTTGTTCCACGACTTCATGAGCATCTGCGTCATCTACACTGAATGTAATCGGTTCTCTCTCTGCTTTCTGTTCTGTTTACTGTCCCTGTTCTCTTTGCTGTGTCCTTTTAAGGGCTGCTAAGCACTGTATTGTGGGATTCGTAGTGAAAATAAACAACGTGTTTCATCCGAACTGAGCACGTCAAGTCATGCTTGAGCCAAGGGTAATGAGATCACTTCAATATAATGATGCTGCAAAATTGAACATTTTTGATATTACAGTTTTCTTCATTACCAGTGCATTTGAATTAAAAAAAGATTAATGTTAATAATCCATCACCCCTGTGAACCAGAGAGTGGTGTGTAAAATGTTGACTTTGAGAATAAAAGCAAAGATCTTAATTTGTTACCTTTGAAAGTACCTGAGGGTACTGGAGTACCTGGAGTTTTTCACTGCCTAAATATGTGTTTGATGCTTGCTGGAAAGGTGACTAAGCATCATTTAATGACACGCTTGGTTAAAAAAAAAATAAGATGAATCAATAGGGGATGTACGGAAGACAGTGTGAAGGGTATATGATGCAGAACAGGCACCCTTTATTGCTTTCCTAAGTAAGACTCATGTTGCGGTTAGCCTGTGCGAAAACAAAGTACATGTGTCACATGTCTCCGGTTGCAGAATCCCAGTTTCAAAGTTCATAGCATTGTTCTAGTATTAAGAGAGAGAATTCTATTAATTGAGAATTCTCTTAATTGAGATTCTAAGTTCAGTCTGTAAGTGTTCAATACAGCAGGACAGTGGTTGGTCTGAGAAAAGATTAAATGCTAATTCTTTTTCCTTTCCTACTTTCATGTAGCAGGTTTAAGAATTTATTTATTTTTGCTTTGTTTTGCAAGTGAGGTAAAAGCTCTCTCAAAGTGTTCTGGTCCGTAGTAAATTTTTTAAAATGATTTCATTCTTTACATGTTTTTCAACACTCATCATCATCAGAAATTCCCTTGTCCTGTTGCAGTTCCGGGAGGACCCCAGTGCTGTTCATCCCCTTCAGCTCTATGTAAGAGCCGTGGGCCTTGATGTTTCTGAAGCAGCCCTTGATGG